>MU226514.1:491177-509132 GCA_018584345.1 Thuja plicata
ATCTCCAGTATGTTCCATAACTTATCTGGTATTACTGTTTTGAGTTCAAGAACAGACTTCTTAAACTTGATCATATGAGATATGATCATAGAGTGTATCTCAGTCTTATCCATCTCTTGATACATGTGATAGACTTTTGATAATATATCCAGTCTTCCTTCATTTTCAATCCTATTCTTCAAGATATTTAGACTAGGTCTAAATCCTACCTCAGGTGGAGCTTGAACATTCTTAGCTTTGCTCTGAGTAGGTCTTGAGGATGGATGACTTGTAGCCACTTGCTTCCTTCCTCTTGGTTTCTTTCTAGGTATAGAAGGTGGAGATGTGTCTAGATCAATGGTTGTAGTAGGCACAGTGTTATTTTCCTCATTTTTCTTCTGCTTCTTCTTCTGAGTTTCAACAGTTATCTCAATTTTAACTTTAGCAATTTTGGCTTCTTTTACCTTATCCAAATCTTCTTGTGTGACTCCATGCTTTCTCAGAATGTTGGATGTCATTCTGGATGCTTTCCTTTTGTTGATGGCAAGTTGTAGTTCAATATCCACTACGTCAGTCTTTTCTCTGTAGGTGCCCCATCTCGGTTCATTAGGGTCTTTAGGTGCTGATAATAAGACCCGCACATATCCTTCTAACACATGGTCTTCTAATTCATACCCTAGTGGATGAATCCACTTAGTTCTAGGCTCAATAGCCTCCATGCATGTGCAATCTGTCTCTACCATAAAGCATATTGTATCCCTATATTTTTCAACTATCTTCTCAGATAGTCTGAACCTACCCTCCATTTTGACCCTGAATATCTTTATGTCCATATCCATTTTATCTCTTGCACTACTTTCTACTAAGGCTTTAAGAGATATCTGAGTCATTGTAGGTTTTCCTTTGTCTAGATAAAGGTCTACAACCTTTCTGACTATATGGTGATATAAATAGATGATTAGTGATCCAAACCTGAATGTTTTTCTTCTATCATGTTTGATGATTCTGATATTTTCAATCAACTGATCACGCAAGACCTCACATAGATTGTATTGAGTGTTGTCCTTCACAATTCTAATTGATGCAAGGACTATTGCTATAGAGACACTATTTAACCTGCTTGCTTGCTGAAACTTGTATCCAAGTATCATTGTCATGAGTTTAATGTCATCTTCCTTGATAGGGTCGACTATCATTCCATGCCTATCACTCCTGGAAAAAAAAACTTGCTCAATCTGTTTCTTTACATCTTTTCTAGTGGGAAACACTGGTCCATTCATTAGAAGTCCAATTAACTAATGGATTAACTCTGTAGTGATACATACAGGAACATCACCAATCCAAAAGAGATCATCATGAATTCTGCTTAACAGAATCTTTACCCATTCTGGTTCTTCAAACTCATGTGCATTCAAATACTCCAAAATAGGGTTATCTTGTAGGTGCACAAATTCATCCTTGAATTTGAAGTCCTTATTTAACATTGATGCCATATGAGAAGCTATATTATCATTTCCTAATGACTCCTTCTTACAGTATATATTGTACACGCGGATATCTTCCATGTGAACAATGCCAAGAGGGGTTTGGGAGAAAGCCCCTTCCACATCATCCAATATGGATTTGAATGGATACTTCTTAAATATGAACCTCTTCCTCTCTACTACATCAAACACAACTGGGGTTGCCATACTTAATTTTTGTTTTCTTATGTAGGGTTTCCATGAAATTCTAAAATGGCACGACTGCTTGGGCTCCACTTCAAACTGATTATTTATTCATTCCAACTACCAAACTATTATGCCTTCATGCTTTGATGTCTTAGTACTCTAATGCTCTTCAATTTCTATGCTCTCAAATGTTATTGTGAAAATGATCGACTACAAACTTCCTTTTATACGATCTGCCACATTTAATGCTTGCAACCATACATAGAGATTTTCAAACTTTGATCTTGATGTAATTTAGATAATGTGTGAATGCATATAGCTGTAATCTGAGCTTTTAAACATGAATCCAAAGGTGCATACTTAGAAGTGAGTATACCAATCATGCAGGGGTTCTGAGCTAGAATAGCTCCCCCTAAGACCAAGACGGTCTATTCAAGCAGAAGTAGAGGGTGCGTCCACTAAAGATGCATCAACTACTTTGTCAAAATTATTTTCCTTTTAAACTTCAACCCATATTTTGCTTGAATCTTCATTTGCTGAGACAAAATTGACTTCTCCTTTCTCTTCAAATAGAGACTTTTTAGGATCTTCTTATTTCTAAGTTTTGGATCAGAAAAACCTTGTGATATGTCCAGCCTTTCCACATGTGTGAAAAATGATAGGAGGTTTGATGTTCTTTCTCATCATGCTGCACTATTTTTCTATGTGTCTATTGTAGTTGCATATCTGACATGTAATGTTCCACAAATTTCTTGAGAGTTGATTTCTTTGATTGTTTTAATTCATACTTTTGTGATTCTGCTGATGTTGATTCTTATGACTTGTTCTGCAATGTATAGCCCTGTGACCAAATTTATTACAAGAGTAACAATAACCTTTAAAAGGTCTTACCTCTTTGCAATCTCTTGCCAAATGCCCATGTTTATTGCATGCATAACAAGTTCTGTTAACTTGCCTAATTTCTCTTTTAGGTGGTTCAGATATAACCTCTATAGTATCTTCAACTTTCTTAGCTTCTGAAGATGTTTCAAGTGTTTTTTCTTTCTCTTGTGATGATTTGATTTTATCTTGTGTTGTACTGAATCTAAGACCAGAAGTGTTCCCTTTTTTCCTTTGCGCATTGAGCTGGGATTGAATCAAATCATAACTTGTGTGGAGTTTATCAATCTTATCCTTTGCTTTTATTAATTCAAATTCCAACTTCTTCTTTATGTTTTCCAATTCCAAGACTTTCATGTTTGCCTGCAAAAGTTCCTCTTCCAGTTGATTGCTTTCTTTGATCTTTTCTTCAATGGTGTTCTGGTTATCTGTAAGCTATTCCTCTAGATCTTCAAGTTTATATTTTAGATATTTGTTCTCTTCATTAAGATTTTTGAAAATTTGTCCTAGATCACTTGTAGAACAATATTTTAGATCTTTTCTTAGCCTTTTAATAAGTATTTGGGAGCCATCATTTTTCAATCTTAGTTCTTCATTTTCCTTCTCAGATCTGTCAAGATCTTTAAGAGCTGCTTCAAGATTCTTTTTCAAGTGTTTTTCTTCAGCTGAGTCCATGATCTCCTCAAGTGGTTAAACTTTCTTTCAAAGGACCAGAGCTATGATACCAATTGTTAGAAACACTGAGAGCGGGGGGGGTGAATCAGTGTTTATCTAATTATTATATTTCAGCCAATTAAACATATATCAAATGTGCATCCAAAGAAACATAAAAAAAGAAAAAATAACACATGATATGATTACAGAGAACTTTGATCAGAGGAAAACTCTGGTGGGGATTAATACCCACAAAATATTGTACTAGGTATAATGAACATGTTAAAGTTCCTTTGCCCTATTAGAAGCAGTCTTTACAAATTGAGTACAATGACCTGGTTAAAGGTCTGACCCTATTAGGAGTCTTTTACAATAACCTTGTTAGGGGTGTATGGCTCACTGCCCAAATAATATGAAGGCTACAACCCTCTGAATGTTGATATGCACTATATCAAAAATGAATTGTTGTAGTGACACTGTTGTCTAATAAGTTCTGTGTATGCGTGGATGCTCTTACTTCTTTAAAGACCTATATCATCTTTTGACTTCATTGTACTATCCCTCTATAACTTCTTCTTACATAATAATTGACACTTGTAATATATCTTTACATTACATACTTATATCTTCAAATCTGAAGAGGCGTGACCCAAAACAAATCATTAGTTGGCCCTAAAACAAAAATACATAATGCTTCCAAACAAGTTGGCCCAAGTGTGTTTACAATAACATTAATTACATTATTAAAAACATATAACTAAAGGTTCTTAGTCATTACATTATAAAATCATACACGCTGATCAAAACTGTAGTCAGCTTCCATGCTTTGTTTCCTAGACTACAGGTTTACTAATCTGTCTATAACTTTTTTGTACTGGTGTTCCATACTCTATGTGTTTGGATCTAGCATGTATATACACCATAGAGTATATATCTAAGCATGCATGTTCTAGTGCGATCTCTAACACGTGCGCTAATGTGTTGATCTCTGTATCTCTCTATCTATCCTATTTTCTTTACTTAGTCATTTTATCTTCTAAGTTATCTTTGACAGAAACTTAGTATGACTTTGTTGCCATGATTGACAACACAAAATAAGTCATGCTTCCTCAGGAAGTCAACTTGCCAACATTTTTATCATATGTGTTTATCGGTTGACACCCTTTGGAGGATGTATCATGATGTATTCTTCATGTTTATTTAGGAGGTTTTGATCTTATCATATCAGTTGTAATCTTGTAATAGTGTATCAGATGTGATACCTACATTAGTTGTTGTATCATACTTGTATTAGAGTGATAACTGCATACCCTATGACATGTGCAGAGGATGTGAGTTATGAGATGTATATTATTGGATTCATTTGATGTATCCTTTGTGTTAGTTCTTTATAGTTGTTATTTGTAGATTATCTTGCTTAAGTGATTCTACATCAAGGAACCCTTGAGGATTGGTACCTGTGTATGAGTTGTTCTTATGTGTATGTCATGTATCGTATTGCATTGCTTCCGCATTGTTATCATTATTGTTTGTAAACATTAAAAAAAATTATCCTGTTCACTCAGTGTCAAGTTTAGGTTAGTTCTCTTGGGTTCCCTGGCGAGGCATTACACTTGGTATCAGAGCCCATGTTTCTACATTGGGAGCTCTGGGAATTTGTATGCCCATTAGTTGTCTTTTGATTTTAAAACATTGAAACAAACATAGACATAAAACTCTGATGTATTTGAAACCAATTCTTTGTGATTATCTGATTTCTTTTGATGCTATTAGTGTTGGTGTTTGTTCTGAGTTGTGGTTTGGTTCTCCGGTGGATTCAGGAATCATGCCTGAATCTAGAGCTGCTAGAGGCCATGGTAGAGGCCATGTTGATGGTCATGGTAGGGGTAGGAATCATAGTCCTTCCCCAAATGTCAGTCAGGATGGTGCTCATCAGCACAATAGAGATGAGCAGAGGGATGAGCGTCGGGTTGAGTCTATTGAGCCAGACACTAGGTAGATGTTGAAGGAGATATTGAGTCATCTTCTTGAGCAAGTTAGAGTGGAGAAGGATGCATCTCATCATTATTAGATAGAGTAGAGAGAGAGGGAGAGATCTAGGAGCCCTCCAAGGAGGACTGTTGCAGTAGATCCGGAGGTTGTGGCAGCAAACCACATGAGGGATCTCATGAGAGTTCCACCTACTCCCTTTGATGGGAAATGAGAAAGGTTGGAAGCTCAGACTTGGCTTATCACATTAGAGAGGGTTTTTTCTATGCATCCCTTTAGTAGCAATACTAAAGCTAGGTATGTAGTAATGCAAATATCCAATTTTGCAGTGAGATGGTGGAAGATAGAGGAGGAGAAGTTAGGTCTCCATATGGACACAGTGACATGGGAGTTATTTCTTGAGTATTTTTGAGAGTGCTTCCTCTCTAATCATTGGAGGTTGTAGAGGGAAGATGAGTTCCATAACTTGAGACAGTTGACCATGTTAGTGGTAGAGTATGAGCGTCAATTTTTCAAGCTCAAACAGTATGTTGGTTATGGTCAGGATTTGACCCTTATGGTTCAAAACTTTGTTAGGGGGCTCAATGAATGCATCCTTGGGGAAGTTAGACTCTTCGAGCCTACAAACCTCAGAAAAGAAATTATTAAAGCTAACCTTGCAGAGGCGAACCTAGCATTGGGCCATGGTGGTCAGTTGGGAGTGTAGTCTGGTGTACCTATTCCTTGTTACAAAGCTAATCAATCTCAAGGAGATAGAAATTATAGGAACCCTCCTACAACTTTGAAAGGTAACCAGAGCCAGTAGGGTAAGATATTCTTTCATGGCACTAGTGGTGGTTCTCAGTTGGGGAACTATCGCAACTGGTTGCATAGTATGTGCAATAGGACTGATCGGTCAATTCAGAGTTTGCATCAGGATGCTAGTGGGGGAAGTTTTCTTCAGTCTAGTGCACCTTCAGTTAGAGGAGGTGGTAGTAGAGGGGGATGATATTGTTGTGGGTAGCTTGGTCACATTGCGGCCAATTGTCCTCAGCTTGCATCGCAGTTCTCAGGTCAGAGACCGGGGAAGGTTCCTATGGGACCCACATGTTGAGTTTTTTGTGGCTCAGTTTGATGTTTTGAGTTTAGCGATTCATATCTCTATCTTTGTTGTAGGCTTCCAGGAGTAAGCCTAGTTTTAGGGGAGGAGGATGTATTACCCACCTCTGAGTTTTCTTTTCTAGTTTTAGTTGCCGTACTCTTTTAGGCCTTTTCATGTATGTGTGTTTATTTCAGATGGTTTAGAGGATATTTATGTATCACATTTTAGTATGTTATTGATTCATTGCTTAGAGTGTTATATCTCTTATTTGCATATGATGTATGGTTATTTCATGATGCTTATATATATGTTAGGATGTCATTTCGATTATGGTTTTCTGACAATACTGACCCTAGTGTTATATGCACATGGATCATTTGTATATTTTGCATTACTATTTGACGTGCTTGATATGGTATGGGACAAAGTCGTAGTTACTTGCTTCAACGAGATCCACATAATAAACTACTCTCAACCATTGTTTACTATATTATATGCATGTATGCTCATCTTTGTGATGACAGGTTTGCAGGTACCGGGCTACGTCTTCCCTGAATTGGCAGGAGTGAGAGCGCCCTATCACAATATCTCAATGGTAAGAGAGGGGAGATAGTATTCAGCTCCAAATCCATACCCTTAACCCTTATTTTGTCCTATTGATTCACAAAGAATCTGATTGACTACCCTAGTGTTTGAATCTGTGAAGTGACGTGGATTCGTGAGCCTGTTTGTGTGTTTGTGGTTCTGTTTTAGTTGATTGTCTATTTCAATTAATTATCTGTTTGGATGGGTTTCAGGTGTTTTAATGATGCTTTTAGCTTGATTTAGTTAATGAATTTTCATGGTAAATATTAATGTTAATTATTGCACCTGTAATAGGGTTAAAACATTGATATATGAAATATATGGCTATTTAATAATTAAATTCCTATATTTAATTAATTGATTTAATTATTAAGTCTTGATTAAAATAATTGAGATTTAATAAATATTAAATTCAATTAATTGTAATTAATTATTCATACTTGAATTATTGAATATCATCTTAAGGTGCATGGTTAATTGATTTATTTAAGTAAAATAGTATCTCATGCATTTTCAATTTAACACTTTGCTTTGGAATTATAAAGTTGAGTTTCTGTTGCATGCTTTAAGTGGAATTGAAAATAAAGGAATTATCTTAATTAATAATTAGATAATTTATTTTCCCTTTAGGGTTTTCACTTGTTGACAACCTAATTGCTTGGATTATCTATATCTTTGTATTGGATGCCTTTTTGAAGGTTGTTCAATCAGGGAGAGGGAGAAATCAGGGGATTGGGATTTTGAGGAGGTTTGCTTAGATTTGTGGGTTTGATCATCTCTTATGTTACTAAGGTAGGATCTTGAGCTTTTCATTTCTAGTTTTCAAATCGCTGTCTTCTATGCATCTAAAAACTAGGATTCTTTGCTTGATCTTCTCTGTTTGTGTTTTTGGTGATTCCATTAATTAGAATGATGAAAAATGTGTTCTTTGATCCATTTGTGTTTTCTTTCATATTTTGATGTCAGATCTGTGATTATGTACATGAGGGTTTCATTTTTGGGTGTTGAATGCCAATTGGGTATAAGGGTTTTTGTATGAAATATTTTTGTTTGGTATTACCCTTAGGGTTTCATTTTTAGGGAAATTTCCTCTTTGAATGAGAATTTTGGTTAATGTAGGAAAATTGGCTTGAAAATCCTCAGATCTATGTATAGTTCACCTTGAATTATAGAAAACTTTTCTTCATCAGATGCATGTTGAAACCCTGGTCAGATCTGCAAGGGAACAAGTTAAATGAATTATTTTCATGCTAGAAAGTAAGAGAATTCTTCTTGGAAAATTGTTAATTTTTAAAATTAGAGGTTATCCTTGTTTTTGTCAATTTGCATGTAGGAGAAAGGAAAAAACCTCTCCTTAGTTATTCAAAAAAAAAAATTATTGAAAAGGAAAAGGGGCCTATATTATTGCAAATATGACCTTAAAATTATTCTAGGAAAAAGATAAAATTACCCTTTAAAAATTGTTGTGAGTAAATTAAATAAAGGAAAAGAAAAAAATGAGCTTGCTGTTTTTTTTATTTTTAAATACAGTTCTGGTAATTGTATAAATTCACCAGAGAAAAATAAAAATATTTATATATATATATATATAATATAATATATATATAATATAATATATATATTATATTAGTGTTATAAAAAAAAAATATTTAAAAACAAATGGAAAAAAAAAGAAGCTTTGAGTGGGAGGTGGGGGCCACCAAACCCCCTACCCTCGTGGGTTGATCGCCACGTAGACTCCCGCCGCAGTGGGGCCGCAGGGGCTGTGGTACCCACAACACAGTGGGCCGCGGCTGACCTGCGATACCCACTACCACTGTGGGCCGCAGGGGCTGTGCGGTTACCCACTGCATGAGGCAGTGGGGCTGCCGGCCTTGCCGCGGGTTTTGAGGAGAGGGGTGGGGTCGAGACCCCCCCAATGCATTTTTTAATTTTATTTTCTTAGTTTAGTTTTTACAAAAAAAAAAAAAAAAACTTTATTTTTAGTTATATTATATTTAGTTTAAATTTAAATTTAGTTAAATTCATTTAACATTGGTTATGTATAAGTTATTTAACTTTTAACTTAATCTCTTTATTTATGGTTAAGATTTGTTAAGAGTGAATTAATGTTTTAGTTAAGACATGTATGATTAAAATCTATATGTTTCATAATGTTTTTGAAATATTCTTAGCAGTTATAGATAAGATGGTTTTTTGTGTGTTGTATTTTAATTTAGTAAATCATCATATGATACTAGTTTCTGTGCTTGATGTATTTATAGGTGAATTGTTAGTAATTATTTAATTAGACTGAATTATGAAAGTATGTTCTTATAAATTTGTCTATCATTACATCCCTTTGTTAGCTCCTTATGAGATGTTCTTTTATGCGATGATGTGCATGTGCTTTCTGTGGTAATCCTTTTCATGTCGGGTGTTTGTTGGGGTTTTGGGATATGAACCTCCATGTTGTCTTGCATGAATTTCCAGTATATGTGTCTTATTATGTTATGTTGGTTCATTTATTTTCTGAACCTAGTGTTCTGAACTTGGGATATGTGATCCTTGAGAATGTCTCATATGGTTAGTGAGAACCAGTAGTTCCTATATGGGTAGGAACCAGTGTATGAGTAATGAGTTTATTTTTGACCTTGATCTTAGGCGATGGTTAGTTAGGTGCATCTTAGGAGAGTGGCTTACAATAGGATTTCGGGGCCCAAAGAGGCTATTCCAGGGTGACCTATTGTAAGTTTTTTAATAAGCGATAAGTTAATAATAAAACTTGGGGTTAACATTAAATACAAGATTAGTTAGCATGTTGAGCGTCTGGGGTCCAGAGTGGCCAGACCAGGGTAAAATCAACTAGATGATGCTTGAGGGTCAGGGGTCCATAGAGACCAGTCTTGAGTAACTCAAGTATATGACCATGTGGTGACACTCCCATATCATGTAGCCTAAGTCTCCTCCATAGGTCTTGTTGTACCTTTTTATGGTTGTGTCTTGGACACTTGGCTTTTGGATTCAGTATATGGTTTATGATGGTGTTTTGGATAAATTATGTATGTTACTTTATCTGTGGATGGTGTGTCTTGCTTGATCTTGGTTTTCCAGTTGTCCTAATCTTTCCATCCTTATGCTTTTGCTTTAGTATTTCTTGTTATGATCAGAAAGCTTCTAGGATCTTCCTATGTGTTCTTTATGATGGCTTGTTTACCTTTGATTGTCTTCATGTTGTATACCCATGTGTGTGGGCCTAATATTATCTCCTCAGCACGGTGGGAGTGGACCTTTGGTTCGACATGGTCAGGTGGTAGTGATTCTTATTACCATTGAGATTCTGACAATCCTTCTTCATTCTTGGATGATCTTTGATGTAGTTCTATCTTCTGATTCCTTTGGACACTGGTTCAGTTTCATGAGTGGTGTATTTGTATCATATGTGTTTATCGATTGACATCCTTTGGAGGATCTATCATGATGTATTCTTCATTTTTATTTAGGAGGTTTTGATCTTATCATATCATTTGTAATCTTGTAATAGTGTATCGGATGTGATACATACATTAGTTGTTGTATCATACTTGTGTTAGAGTGATTACTACATACCCTGTGACATGTGCAGAGGATGTGAGTTATGAGATGTATATTAGTGGATTCATTTGATGTGTCCTTTGTGTTAGTTATTTATAGTTTTTATTCATATATTATCTTTCTTAAGTGATTCTACATCAAGGAACCCTTGACGATTGGTATCTCTGTTTGAGTTTTTCTTATGTGTATGTCATGTATCTTATTGCATTGCTTCTGCATTGTTATCATTATTGTTTGTAAACATTAAAAAAAAATTATCCTATTAACTCAGTGTCAATTTTAGGTTAGTTCTCTTGGGTTCCCTGGTGGGGCATTACATAGTGCACCTACCCATGTCATAGAGTTCCACAAATGAGGAATCTTATTTCAAACCTTTTCAAACTAAAATTTAAAATAAAAAGAAGGAAATATCCAATGTCCCAAAATCATCCTTCACTATCTTGATTAGAGGTGGGTGCTCATGCACCATACGCCCCTGGAAAAAATATCTCAAGACCACTTGAGATGAGTTAATTTAAGTTGGCACCAAGGTTCAAAATTTGTTGTTCATTCAACCATACTACCTCAAAATCTGGTTTATCTTTCCAATGGGCCAAAAAATCCTTGTATTGTCTATTACTTGTCTTCTTTTCTATCCTACTATCCAAAATATTGTCTAGGATTGGTTGATTGTGTTTTGGAATATCATCATCATCAAGAGCTTCCTGTATAGAAGGATTGTTATCTTCATTTACATCACACTTGAAAAGAGTTAAATCACAAACATTAAATATAGGGGATAGACCAAGATCAAGAGGGAGTTGTAGTTTGTATGTATTCTTCCCACACTTCTCAAGGATCTGACAAGGTCCTATATTTTTCTAAATGAGCTTGGTGTATCTGCCGTCTAAGATTCTCTCTTTCTTCAAGTTTACCCATACCATGTCTCCACTAGTAAACTGAACTTTCCTTCTTCTTTTGTCAGCATATTATTTTTATTTGTTAGCAGATTGTTGTAGTTGAGTTTTAACTTCTTCTTGTACCTCCATGATGGCAATGGAAACTGTTTCATCCTCACAACTGATTTGTTGTCCCTGATTTAATTCTCTCAAATCCATGACACCTCTTGGGTGCAGACGATACATTATTTGGAATGGTGAATGGCCAATGCTCTTGTTTACTGTATCATTGTAGGAATATTATAGTTATTGAAACCTATATCACACTTTTCATCATTTTTTCTAGTGAGACATCTCAATAAATTCTCTAAGGATCTGTTGACCACTTCTTTTTGACTATCTATTTATGAAGGTATACAAATCAATAAGCTAATTTGGTACCCAATTTCCTCCATAATGTTCTCCAAAAGTGCCCTATGAACTTGAAATCCCTATTTGACACTATATTCAATGGAAAACCATGGATCCTTAAAATTTCCTTCAAAAAGGGATCAGCAACATAAGAAGCATCATAGGTATTCTTACAAGGAAAATAAATGATCCATCTTACTAAATCTATCAACTACCACATAAACACTATCATACCCTTTCTTGGTTCTAGGTATCCTAACACAATGTACATACTGATACTCTCCCATGGTCTTGATGGAATTGGGAGGGGTTGGTAGAGTCCTGCATTGGTAGACCTCCCCTTTTCCTTTTGACTATTCACACATATCTCTACAAAATTTCTGATGTCCAATTGCATCTTGGGCCAAAAGTAATTCTTTTTTACCAACCCTAGGGTCTTGTCAAGACCAAAATATCATACCTTAGCTCCACAATGTTTCTCCCTTATTATGTTCACCCTCATGGAGCATTTGGGGATATATAAATGCATCCCTTTAAAGAGAAAATGGTGTAGTCAGGGATGGAGACTCCAAGAAGGGACATTCCAAGCCCTAATTGAGGCCTTCAACAACAACAAAAAAAATATAACAACACACAATAATAATAGAGATAGGCATCAATATTCAATTTATTGCAACATGTTGGGCTTTAAGGCCTTCCTAGTTATGGCCAAATACAAAGATATGAATTCAAGATCAAGCATAGATCTTCTACAAACATCAAGTCATTCACCTTCTGCCAAAACATCTCAGATCGAATACTAAGATCCTCATATCTGATCTCTTCCACCTATGATCTCATCGATACCCTATGCTAAGAATATAATACTACTTAAATACATGAGGAAACCAACAGATTGGACAAAAAAAAACATAGGAAATACAAATGACCCTTATTTAGGTCCTCACTATCCCCAATGAGAGATCTCAATTAAATGCCATAATAAAAATATCAAATGCACCAAGTAGGCCTCCTAGATCTGCAAGAACACCATTCAGTCATACAAATTGACAAGTTCTATCAACCACCAGCCGAGCATTAGCAAACAACAAGAATTGTCGAGGAACTGCAATGACCAAGCTCCCTCAAGCATCTTTGAGCCACAATACATGCCAAGAAAAGGTTCTTTCAAGCACCTGGGTTGCCGAGTTCTTTATCAACTAAGCCTCTCGGCCAAAATAGAAGCTGAGCAAAAACACTCCTTTGACCGATTAACACTTACCGACTAAGATCCAAAACACACCAAGTACTCCACAAAGAAAATATAATTTTGTGTAATACATGATTGCCAAGAATCCTAGGATGCTCTTGCATTAGACACCCCATGTAAATGAAGATGTTCCCATAAAGGAAATCATGAACATCTTAAGGGAATCAGAACATGTATGTCATATCTCTTCTTAACCCATATATCCTCTTGTCCTTCATTCCATTTTGTCTTCACTTTGTCCATTGTCCCATGCCCTATATTTTTCTCATTCCTCCTATTTGCAAATGAAAGCAACTGACTTTGACCATCCACTGCATTGTTGATACCATCAACATTTCAGTGAACCACATCCTCACCAGACTTACTAATCAACTTAGTATAATTTTCATCTCTCTATGTCACTAGTGTCATCATCTATTGCACTACCTTCATCCAAAATTATATCTACCACTTAATCTCTGCAAGTTCCTTAGATATGTCATTCTCTTTTCCCTACAAACTCTCCTTCCTTTAATCCAAAGGAATAGGTTCACCAACTCTCTACTCCTCATTTTTGTCACTTTCACTCAAACAACATCTGATAACTCCACATACCTTAACTTCTACTTCCTGCAAAGGTATCCATTTATGCCTGGATCCACCCTACCTTACCACATTAGTATTTTCACAACCATCAAGCATGAAATGTTTTTCATATTGCCAAGGTCCACCAAGAAATAGATGAAAAGAATCTATAGGTACCACATCACACAATATCTCATCATAATAAGATCCAATCTTAAAATTAACAAGGAATTTTTCCTCAATCCTAACCTTAGACACATATTGTATTCAAATAATATGATAAGGATTAGGGTGTTTCCTTCTTTCCAAACTCAACTTACTAACCATCTCTTCTGAAACAAAATTCTCAGAACTACCACAGCCAATTAAGACATTACATACCTTTTCCTTGCAATTACATATGGTTCTAGACAAATTTATGTTGGAAAGTTTACACTATAGGGATTATCTGACTAGTTTTGTGTTGTCATTATGGAAACAAAGTCATACGAATTTTTGACAGTAAGTTCACAAACTTTGAAGATCAAGATTTGGCTAAGTATAGAAAGCAGAACAAAATAGAGGTATACCATTGATAAAAGAACCAACACACATGCTTACAATTGAGTTAGAGTATGCACCTTTGTACTTAATCTTTATGATATTTTTTATGCTTATTCTATACGCGCATGGTAAGATATGAAAGTATAGAGAAGTTACAGCAAGGTCAAGTGCCACTAGCAGTTGAGCAAACAGAGCATGGAGCTGACATTAGATTTTGATTAGTGTATATTATTTTATTTTGTAATGTCTATGCACTTATTGTAATATGTTTTTAATTATGTTATTAACACTCATGTAAATACGCTTAAGCCAATTCATTTGGAAGTGTTGTGTATGTTGATTTTGGGCCGACTAAGTTCTTGTTTTTGGTCACATCTATTTAGGCATGTATATATACTTGACATGCAATTTTTTATTAAGTGTGAGAGTCAAATATATGCACTAAAGATATACATAATAATAGTACAAATAAATTAGTATGAGATAGAGCTCTTTAAGAGATCAGAGCATCAATGCATAAACATAACTGATCAGACAACAGTGTCATAACAATAGTTTAGTTTTTGGATATAGTGTGTATCTGTTATCAGGAGGTTGTAGCCTTCTTCTTGTTGGGAAGTGAGCTCTAGCAGTGAGCTATTCACATTTGATAGGGTTTTGTAAAAGACTCATAATAGGGTCATTGTAATAAGTATTGTAATGATTGCTCCTAACAGGGAAAAGGAACTCTAACAAGTTCATAAGACTAGTACAATTATTTGTGGGTACTAATTCCCACCAAGGTTTTCCTCTGATCAAAGTTTCCCTGTAAACATATCTTGTGTTGTGTCATTATGTTATTCTTTATCTGTTATCTATTTTGATTTAAATTTCAAGTTTCTGAAATAAATTAAATTTCCAAACACTGATTCATCCACCCCCCTCTCAGTGTTTCTAACAATTGGTATCAGAGCTCTGGTCCTCTAAAAGAAAGTTTAACCACTTGAGGAGATCATGGATTCAGTAGAAGTGAAACATTTGAAAAAGAATCTTGAAGCAGCCCTTGAAGATATTGATAGATCTAAAAAAGAAAATGAATAACTAAAACTAAAATTTGATGGCTCTCAAATGCTTATCATAAAAATTAAGAAAAGATTTGAAAGATTTCTCTACGAATGATTTGGGAAAAATAGTCAAAAATATGAATGAAGAAAACATGTCTCTAAAGGATAAGATTGAAGATTTGAATGAATAGCTAATAGATAGCCTAAAAACTATTGAAGAAAAGACCAAAGAAAGTAAACAATTAGATGAAAAACTTATACAAGCAAATATGAAGATCTTGGAGTTGGAAAACATCAAGAAAAAGATAGAATTTGAATTGACGAAAGCAAAGAATCATATTGAACAATTACACACAAGTTCTGATCTAATTCAATCACAAATTTATACGCAAAAGTTAAGAGGAGATACTACTGGTGTTGGATATAGTGTAGCACAAAGGTAAATCAATACAATGCAAGAAAGAAATAAAGCACAAGAAGAATCTACAGAAGCAAAGAAAACTGAGCATCTTGATGAAGCTAAAACTGAATCACCTAAAGATGAACACAAGCTAGTTAACCGAAGTTTTTATGCATGTAACAAGCATGGAAATTCGGAAAGAGATTGTAAAGAGGTAAGACCCTTCAATGTCTATTGTTAATATTGTAATAAATTTTGTCATAGGGCTATACATTGCAGAAAAAGTCAAAGAAATTAGTCACAGCAGAAAAAAACAAGTTTGACTCAATACAATAAGAGAAATCAACCTTAGAGAAACTATCAAAACATTACATGTTAGATATGTAATTAAAATGGACACACAACCAAGAAGTGCAGCATGGTAAATCATATCAATAGACCTCCAATCATTTTTCACTCATGTAACAAAGCTGGACATATCTCAAAGTTTTGCAGATCTAGAACGCAAAGACAAGAAAAGCCTAAAGGATCACTATATGAAGAATCTAGAGAAGTTAAGTTTGTGAAAGTTATAGAAGATTCAAGGAATATTTGGGTTGAGTTAAAGAAAGATGATAGTATTTTAAAAGTGGTAGATGCATCCATAGTGGACTCACCTTCTACTTCTGGATAAGATGACCCTCATGGTCATAGGGGGAGCTATTCAAGCTCTAAACCCCTGCATGGCTGGTATACTCACCTCTGAGTATGCACCTATGAATTCATGTATCTGGTCATGAATTAAGGAAGTATGCATGAGCGCATAAATTGTACTTCAATAGGAACAAAGATTGAAATTCATAATTGGAATACATGTTACGATAGCTAGCATTAATTGCAGTAATTTGATTTATAAGTCACAATAAGGTCTCATATCTTCAATTCTACATTTGAGATTGAGCATTTGGAGAGAACAAGAGAATTAAGATTCTAAGTGTTGAAGGATAATTATTGGTTAGTTAGAAAAAGTAAATTGAAGTTGAAACAGAACCCTAGCACGGACGCGTCATTTTAGAATTTCAATGAACCTTACTTAAGAAATCAACAAGTAAGTATGGCAACTCCTGTAGTATTTGACATCACTGAAAGGAAGAGATTTGTGTTTAAAAAGCATCCTTTCAAGTAGGTATTAGATGATGTATAAGGGGAATTTTCCAAGACTCTGTTAGGAGTCCTGCATGTCGAAGATATTTGCACTTACATCTACTGTAAGAAGGAATCTATATGTGAAGACAACATAACATCACTCATGGCGTCTATGAAAAACCCTAATTTCTCATTCAAAGATGAGTTTTGTCATCTCACCAAGAACCCTATTATTGAGTATATGAATGCGCATGAGTTCTATGAATCAGAATGGACTAATATTTTACTCAATAGGATTCATGATGACTTATTCTAGATTGGTGAAGTCCCAGTTCATATTACAACTAACCTCATTCATGAAATGACTGGACTCTCTAAATATGGTCATTTTCTTCCCACTAGAAAAGATGTAAAGAAGTAGTTTGATTAGGCTTTCTTGTCTAGGAGTGATAGGCGCGGAATGATAGTTGATCCTATTATGGAGAAAGATATCAAACTCATCACTATGATCCTTGGATACAAGTTTTAGCATGCAAGAAGAGTTAACAGTGTATTTGCATCTACAATTCTGGCAACTATAAGTTCAATGAAAGACAACACTCAGTTCAATTTGTGTGAGATCTTGCATGCATAGTTATTGGAGAACATCAGGGCTATAAAACATGATAAGAGAAAAATATTCAGATTTGGGTCTCTCATCATATACATGTACTTCCACATTGTTGGTAAGGTTTCTAACCTCTACCTAGACATGAGAAAACCTAATCTACCTCAAATTTCATTAAAAGAAACATCTAAAAGTAGTATAAGGGATTCCATGGATATGGAAATAAAGACCTTCAAAATTAAGATACAAAAAAGGTTCAAGATACCTGAGAACATAGTTGACAAATAAAAGGACACAATATGCTTCATGGTGGAAACTATTGGCAAGTTGACTCCCAAGGAGTATATGGCTTATTTTGTGTTGTCATTATGGCAACAAAGTCATATGAAGTTTTTGATAGTTAACTATGAAGTGAAAATTGACTAAGTGCAGAAGACAAAATAGAATAGTGACTTGCAGTCAATCAGGGCATCAACGCACATGCGTACGATCACATTAGGTTATGCACATTTAGATTTAAGCTCTATGGTATGTTTTTATGCTTACCCTATACACACATAGTACAGAATGGAAGTAGGATAAGTTATAGAAAGAAGAAGTTCACCAATAGTCTAGAATAAAGAGTATGAAGTTGACTTCATTATTTTGATTAGCGTGTAATATTTTGTTATGTAAAGGATAAGCGCCTATTGTAATAAGTTTGTAAGCATGTATCAAATATTGTT
>MU226514.1:509918-529514 GCA_018584345.1 Thuja plicata
CCCCCCCTCTCAGTGTTTCCAACAATTGGTATCAGAGCCTGGTCCTTAGAAAGAAAAGTCTAACCACTTGAGGATATCATGGATCCAGTAGAAGTCAAACATCTAAAAAAGAATCTTGAAGCAGCCCTTGAAGATCTAGACAAATTTGAGAAAGAAAATGAGCTCAAACTAAAATTTGATGGCTCACAAATGGTTATCAAGAAACTAAGGAAAGAACTAAAAGATTGCTCCACCAATGATTTGAAACCAAATGAAGAGAACATGTCTCTGAAAGATAAGATAGAAGAATTGAATGATCAGATAACTGATAGCTTAACAACTATTGAAGAGAAGAAAAAAGAAAACAAATAGTTGGATGAAGAAATCATGCCAGCCAATATGAGAATCTTGGATTTGGAAAATATCAAGAACAAAATTGAATCTGAACTATTAGGAGCAAAAGACAAGATTGATAAACTACACACAAGCTCTGATCTGATTCAATCACAACTCTATGCACAAAGGATAAAAGGTGACACCACTAGTATGGGATACAGTTTAGCTCAAATTGAGATCAACTGATCACAAGAAAGAAAGAAAGCTCTAACAAAATCTTTAGAAGAAAAGAAAACTGAAAATCATGAAGAGACTAAAGCAGAAGATAAGCACAAGGTAGTCAACCGTACTTGCTATGCCTGTAACAAGCATGGAAACTTGTCAAGAGATTGTAAGAATGTAAGACCCTTCAATGGTTACTGTTACTCTTGTAATAAATTTGGTCATAGGGCTATTCATTGCAGAACAAATCAAATAAATCAGCCACAACTGAACCAAAGAAATCAAACTCAATTCAATCAAAGAAATCAACCTCAAAGAAACTTGCAGAACATTACATGTTAGATATGTAACTACAATGGACACAAAGCTAAGAAATGCAGCATGATGAATAACAACACTAGACCTCCTATCATCTATCACTCATGTGGAAAAGCTGGACATATCTCAAGGTTTTGCAGATCAAGAACAAAAGGGCAAGAGAATCCCAAGAAGTCCTTGTTTGAAGAATCAGGAGAAGTCAAGTTTGTGGAAGCCAAAGATAATTTAGATAAAATATGGGTTGAAGTAAAGAAGGATAATGAAGAGAAAAAGGTAGTAGATGCATCCTCAGTGGATGCACCTTCTACTTCTGAATAAGTTGACCCTCATGGTCTTAGGGAGAGCTATTCTAGCTCTGAACCCCTACGTGGCTGGTATAATCACCTCTGAGTATGCACCTATGGATTCATGTAAGTAATCATGAATTAAGGTTGTATGCATTCACACGTTATCCTTACTTTATTCAGAACAAAATTTTAAATTCTCTATGTAAACCACTCTACGACAACGCACATTAAATGCAATTTATCCTTATGTAAATTGGCAAAAGATCTTAAAATAGCTTCACTTTGCATTTGAGATTAAGGCATTCAGAAAGAAGATAAGAATTGAGCATCAAAGGACTACAACTTGAAGGATTATTTGGTTTGTGAATGGATTACATTTGGAATGGAACCCTAGCAGTCGCGTTGTTTCAGAATCATCGTGAAACCCTACTTAACCTACTTGCAAGTAAGTATGGAAACCCCTGTTGTATTTGACATTACTGAGAGGAAGAGATTTGTTTTTAAGAAGCACCCATTCAAGTCCATACTAGATGATGTTGAAGGAGCATTCTCTAGGACTTTTCTTGGAGTCGTACATGTAGAAGACATCTGTGCATATGTTTACTGCAAAAAGGATACAGTTGGAGACAATAGCATTTCATGTCTCATGGGTTCTATGATGAAACTAGATTATACATTCAAGGATGAATACGCGCATCTCATTGATAACCCTATCTTTGAGTATTCCAATGAGCACAAGTTTTATGAGGAAGAATATGTGAAGATAGTACTGAGCAAGATACATGATGATCTATACTGGATAGGTGAGGTTCCTGTCTACATCACTGCTGATCTAATTCATGAGATGACTGGACTACCCTAGACTGGACCATTTCTTCCAACTGGTAAATATGTTAAGAAACAAGTTGAGAAAGCATGCTTATCGAGGAGTGATAGGTGCAGTATGACAGTTGATCCCATCAAGGAAGATGACATTAAGCTAGTTACCATGATACTAGGTTATAAATTCTAGCATGCAAGCAGACTAAATAGTGTATCTACAGCCACTATCTTAGCAGCAATAAAAATGGTGAAAGACAATACTTAGTACAACCTATGTGAGATATTGCATGCTCAATTGATTAACAACATCTAAGCTATCAAGCATGACAAGAGAAATATATTTAGGTTTGGTTCACTGATCATATATCTCTACTTCCACATAGTAGGAATGGTTGAAAATCTCTATCTAGATAGAAGAAAACCCACTATGTCACAGATTTCACTAAAAGTCACATTAGAGAGTAGTGTTAAGGATTATATGGACATGGACATCAAGACATTCAGAATCAAGATGCAGAAGAGGTTCAGGATACCTGAGAAAATAGTTGAGAAGTATAAAGACACCATATGCTTCATGGTGGAGACTAACTATACTTGCATGGAGGCAGTTGAGCCTAGGATGAAATGGATTCACCCTCTTTGTTATGAAGTCAAAGAACATGTTTTGGAAGGTTATGCTCAAGTCCTCTTATCTATGCCCAAGGATCCAAATGAACCTAGATGGGGCACTTATAGATAAAAGACAAATTGAGTTGATTTTTTCTTATACAGTGCTAAGAAAAAAAGGAAGGTATCAAGGATTACCTCAAATATCCTAAAAGTTCATGTTGTTACACAAGAAGACCTTGACAAAGCTAGAGAAGCTAAGATAGCCAAAGAACTTGAGAAGAATCCCTTAGAAGTAAAAATAGAAAAGACTAAGGATATGCCCAAGAAGAAGAAGAAGAAATCAAATGAAGATACATCTGCGCCATCAACCACCATTGATCTGGATGCATCTCCACCATCAGTACCTAGCAAGAAGTCTAGAGGAAGGAAGAAAGCACCCACTAGTCATCCATCCTCAAGAACTACAAGGAGAAAGGTAAAGAACACACAAGCTCCTCCTGAGGTAGGCTTCAGACCTAGTCTTAATGTCTTAAGGAACAAAATTGTCAATGAAGGAAGACTAGAGTCTCTCAATAATATATATGAAAAATATCAAGAGATAGACAAATCAGAGATTCATTCTATGATCATATCTCATATGATTAAGTTCAAAAGGATTGTATTGGAACTTAAGACTCATACTAGACAAGGTATGGAACATACTTGATATGTTGAAGAGGCAAGAAATTAAAGAGGATATGAGGATAAGAGAAGAAACATTGGATAGTCTTCTCCCGGTATGCTCGCATGATGAGAAAGTCATTTTGTTGGATTTAGTAAATCCGCACCTAAGAACCAAAACAAGAATACTTCATATCATGAACAAGGAGTATGATCTGATTGGTGAAGAGACTCATAAAGCATTTGAGCAGGTATTTTTGGATAGACATATGTATCCATCAACGACACCTATAGCTAAGGCAACTCCAGTTCCTCCTAAATAGGTTGCAAAACCAATAATTCTAAATGCACCTAAGACAGGTCCACAGGTTTCAGCGCCCTCAGTCTCAATAGTCTTTGATACAGAAAAAGATTCAGGGGATACTATAGTGATTGATGATATCAAGATATATATGACCGCTTCTGATAATGATATGGATAAAGTGGAAAAATAATTTATAAACTTGGAAGAGATAGAGAAGGCATGCACAGATGATACATCCTTGCCGCAAGATAAAGTTCCCTCTATAGATTCAATAGACTTGAACAAAGAGGAAGACAATCAAAATAATGAGACACTAGTCATGGAGATCCTAGTTAAAAGTGCATGCATGGACACTAGTCAGAATACCATATTCACACCATCCATTAAACCATCCACCTCATTGTTGTCAAGTTTAACTCCTAACTTAGAAATTATAGATGCTTGGGGAGAAGAAGACCTGATCAAGTTCAGTGTCCTGGCCATGGAAAAGGCCAAAGAGAAACAGGTTATGAGGAATCCTCTCTTCTTGGAAATAGTAAACATTATGAATGACCTTGTACTTGCGGACAAGAAAGTTGCAAAAATATAGTCAGTTGATGATGTAGACAATATACTAACAAGCTTCAAAGCTCATTTTACAAGCTTAGTAGACTCAGCTACTAGAATTGCAGAAGATGAGTACAAAAAGGAAAGGTTGAATGAACTAGTAAAGAACTTTTTCTTAGATTTAAAATCATTGAAGATTGGTCAGTCTATGTTGAAAGAGTTGGTAGCTAAAGGTAGAAAAGTAATAACCAACTGCATGGATAGGGTGAAATTGACCTCTCAACATATCAAGAAGATAGAGGAGGTAGATATCTTGGTTGACATTGTCAGGAAATCATTCAAGACATACATGCAAGACATGAACATCTGCAACAATATCTATCAAGGTCAGCTTGACAAGATAGAAAAATCCAAAATGGAGATCAATAAGATAAGAACCCGACAGACTCAGTTGAAAATTGCACTTGCACCCTCCTTAACATTTCTGGATGAGAACATCAAACAGACTGATGCCACTATTTTCACATATGATCAAGTTCCCTGCATGGACCTGATAAAAATGGAGAAGCTCACTTATGCTCTATGCGCCCATCTCTAGATAGTTGATGCAATGAAGGCATTCTGGTAGCAGGAGATAAAGAATCTTCAAGTTGTATATCCAGTTGTATATATGGAGTATGTATATATTACAATTTTGACACCTTTGTCATTATTGTCAAAGGGGGAGTAATATACAATGAATATGTGTAGTATATATTATAAAGTATAATGATATACAATTTTTGGGTGTTAGTTAATTTTGAGTAACTTGGCCACATTCCTTTGTTGCCATTAATGACAAAGGGGGAGATTGTTGGAAAGTTGACTCCCAGGGAGTATATGGTTTATTTTGTGTTGTAATTATGGCAACAAAGTCATATGAAGTTTTTGATAGTTAACTATGAAGTGAAAATTGACTAAGTGTAGAAGGTAGAACAAAATAGTGACTTGCAATCGATCAGGGCATCAACGCACATGCGTACAATCACATCAGGTTATGGGAATTTAGACTTAAGCTCTATGGTATGTTATTATTCTTACCCTATACACGCATAGTACAGAATGGAAGTACGAACAAGTTAAAGAAAGTAGTTCACCTGCAGTCCAGAATACAGAGTATGAAGCTGACTTCATTATTTTGATTAGCGTGTAATATTTTTTTATGTAAAGGCTAAGCACCTATTGTAATAAGTTTGTAAGAATGTATTAAAAATTGTTGTAAACACGCTTAAGCCAATTTGTTTGGAAGTGTTCTGTATTATGTTTTTGGGCTGACTAAGGTCTTGTTTGTAGTCGTGTCTATTTAGGCAAAAAGATATATATATATATGTAATGCAAAGATACATTTGAGAAGTTGTCAAATAAGTTAGAGAAGATGTTTAGTAGAGTAGTATGAAGATATCAATATGAGATAGAACCCTTAAAGAAGTTAAGAGCATAAGCGCATAACTAGAACTGATCAGACATCTATGTCACATACAACAATTCATCTTTGGATATAGTGTATATCTATTCTCAGGAGGTTGTAGCCTTCTTTCTCTTTGAGTAGTGAGATTTTGGACAGTGAGTCCTCACCCCTAACAGGGTTGTTTGTAAAATATTCCTAATAGTGTCAAACCCTTAATTGGGTCATTGTACTCGCATTGTAAAGATTGCTTCTAACAGGGAAAGGGAACTTTAACAGGTTCATTATACTAGTACAATATTTGTGGGTACTAATTCCCACAGGGGTTTTCCACTAATCAATGTTTCCTTGTAATCATATCAAGTGTTATGTGATCTTGTGTTATGCTTCATTGGATGTATATTTAATTTATGTTTAAGTTGCTGAATTTGAATAAATAGCTAAACACTGATTCACCCCCATCCCCCCTCTTAGTGTTTCCAATAGAAACAAATTGTACATGCATGGAAGCAGTTGAGCCAAGAACCAAATGGATTCACCCACTTGGTTATGAAGTAGAAGAACATGTTTTTGAAGGATATGCGCAAGTCCTTCTATCTCCACCTAAAGATCCAAAAGAGCCTTGATGGGGCACATATAGAGAAAAGACAAATCAATTTGATTTTTTCCTATACAGTGTAGACAATAAGAGGAAAGCATCAAGGATTACCTATAACATTCTGAAAGTTCATGGTGTCACCCAAAAAGACCTAGATAAATCTAGGGAAGCTAAAATTGCAAGAGAAATTAAGAAAACACCTGCAAAACTAAAAGTAGAAAAATATGATGATAGCCACAAGAAGAAAAATAAGAAGTCTGATAAGAGCATATCTATGCCCTCTACTACTATTGACATGGAATCATCTCCACCTTCTGTGCCAAGAAATATGACTAAAAGAAGGAAGAAAGTTCCCACAAGCCACCCATCCTCAAGGACAACATGAAGCAAAGTAAAGAATACTCAAGGCCCTCCTGAGGTAGGATATAGACCTAGTCTTGATATCTTAAGGAACATAATCATTAATGAAGGACAACTAGATTCAATTACAAATGTCTATGACAAGTGATAGGTCATTTTAATGATATCTTTTAGATACCTTAGAAGAACTTTTGCTAAGTCAATTCTTATGTTTTCTATTTT
This sequence comes from Thuja plicata, assembly GCA_018584345.1. Classification (NCBI taxonomy): domain Eukaryota; kingdom Viridiplantae; phylum Streptophyta; class Pinopsida; order Cupressales; family Cupressaceae; genus Thuja; species Thuja plicata. The sequence goes on from MU226514.1 coordinate 516,626, forward strand.
TATTCCAAGACTTTATGCCCTAAAAATATTATTATATGGTAGTCAACCACTAAACCTATGCCATGGACATATGCTTAATCAGGATGAATATGCTCTGTTTTGTTGCTATTAACTCATGATCATGTTTTGTGAATGAATTGACTATTTGGAGAATATTTGAATAAATGCCATGAATGTTTTTATCCTAACGGTGTTAATGCAACCCATCGAAGTAGAAACTATCATCAAGTTTAGGTGAGCATGTGTATGTGTTGGTCGCTTGACTCGGTCCTACAGAAAATGCACATGGATGAAACATCAGCGCAACAGTGGTTGACATTTTCTAGATTGATCCAGGTGGAGAAAGTCGAGCAAAGACTTGGCAAGCGCAATAATTTCTTTGATGAAATTTAGGAGAGAGTGGGAAGTTGGATATGTTGTTTATGAAATTCCTTCCTCTCTTCTTGACCAATTCTATTTCCTTCTTTCTAGTTTTTCTTTCTGTTAGATGGTTGTAATAAAAGCTCCACCTTTTCTTAGGGCATGTGGAGTTTAGTAGTTAGATGTTTTTCCCTTTAAATAAAGCCCCGCTCCTACGTGAGAAGAAGGGCAGTAGTATTATTATAGTTGCATTATGTTATTTCATTGTTGAGAATTCATGTACTCTTTTATTCAATTTAATGAGCAAATGAAGTTTTGAGTTCAGTACTGTATAATTGAGTATTCTGGGTACTCACCCAAGGGGGGCCACTTGGTGAGGAATCCATAGTTTAGATTCATTCTAGTTAGTTTTTTTTTCCTACATTTCTGTTATTTCAATTCCTATGTTGAAAAACTCCTACAACCAAAGCCATAGGATAGCTACCGCTTCCTACGGCGAAGCAATAGAGTAACTAAAGTGTTATAGTTGTTTGTGTGCACTCTTCCATCCTACTAGCACCCTTTGTATCCATCATTTATTTTCAAGCATCTACTTTCATAACAATAGTATAGTTTCCTTTTGAAAGAATTTGTTTCATGCAACCATAGAGTAGTTATTTTCTAGCATTTATTTCCTACAGCAATCATAGAATGATTGGTTGAAGAAGTGCTTGGTACATATATTTTTTTGGCCCATTTCAAGTAACACATCACTGGGTTTGACATATTAAATGAGTTTATTATAAAGAGGATGAAGTGCTTAGTTGGATGTCCAATCCTTGAGTTAAAGGATTATGCCTAGTTTCTAAATCTTTATAACAAGCGATCATTTTTGGCGCCATTGGAAGGGATCGAAACCGGGTCACCCGCATCATCAAATATTTCCAGATTTGAGAATTTAACAGTATACTATTCGCAGGTGTGCATTACTTTATTGTCCTCAAAAGTTTTTTTACTTCATTTAATATGATTATGACACATTGTACTTGATAGAGTGATTCATCCCTAATTTTGCCATACATTTCCATGCAAGTGAGGATACTTGTCATTTTTTGTAGGGGACAATAAATAGGGTTTTGTGAATAATAAATGAAAAACCCCATCAGCTCCAAACTTGTGTCATTTCCAAATTAGCTATCATAATTACCAATATTTTTCATTACTATTTTTCTACCCAGATTGTACTGAGATGTCATATCAAAAATTGTGATTTGATAAACCCTGCATGTAAACTGTCAAAATCAGCCCTATCTTTAACTCAAAATTCTTCATCTTAACTTCACATCATTATTTCAAAAATATTTTTTTGTGTCTTGTCCATCCGGAACTACTAGAAAACTTTCATTCCAATTCTGGGCACATCATAGAGATTTTTCAGCGAACAGAGTAAAGATTATCAATGGAAGCAAGGACATTTTTGAGTTTCTTAGACAATGTTGGAATTTCAAAGCAGAAGAATGGGTGGTTCTCCTATATAGAATGAACCATCAAACCACCTGGTATTGTTAGAGGACCAAGACAACATTCATGTTTTTAATAGAGTAGGTTGGCTCACCTATTTTGTTAGGTTAAATGGGTATGATGAAGATACAACACTAGAATTTCTGAGAGCATACATCAATGGAGTTATGTATGTTAAGGGGTTACAAATTGAAGCTTCAGAAGCATGAATTGCAGAGGTCTCTGGACTTCCATCTATAGGTGAAGCATTTCCACATGGGTATGATGCATGAATAGCTAGATCAGAATTTTTATTTTTAGCAAATGCCCCAATGGATTACAGTAAACAAAGAGTAAAGCGGACATCTCTTCCAGGGAAATTTCCTTAGTTGGTTGTTCATGTCATAAGGTACATTACCTGTGAAGGATATTTTTCCTTCTTGCATGCAGTTCACTTTAAATTTTTGAGCCACTTATCACATAACCCTTTAGTAAATCCTCCAAATTTTCTTTACACCCTTTTGAATTTAAGTGCTGAAGAGGTATAGAAGGGGAGGCAGAACGCAAAGACCCACCATTGTTTAATTAAACTATTGGTGGAAAGGTCACTCAGGGATGTCTCTCCCATGTCTTGGGATAGATTTATTGAGGCACCTCATGTTGAATTGTATTGAGAAGGGCCACTTCTTGAGAATCAAGAGGAATGGAGAAATAACCCTGATGAGGAAGAAGAATTGGATGAACAAGATGAGCCCTTGAATAATTCTTCCCCTTCAGGATTTAATGAGGAAAATGTGCCCTCCCACCATCCAAACCCTACTTCAGGGAGCGGAGAAACCAAGGTTCCTACAATTTCTCATCAAAAGGATAAAAAGGGCAAAGGAGAAGCAATAATGCTAGAATTTATGAGCTAGGATATTCCTATATCTACTATTTTCCTATGGCCACACCTACCAAGAAAAGGAAACTTTCATAGAAGAAACTTGTAGCCTCTACGGATACCCCATTGCATAGAAGTGTTTGTTTGAACACTACACAACCAGATGAAACAAGTTCTCTTGTGGTGGCTGATGATTCTCATGTCTCCTTGGAGGAACCCTTATAGGAACAACCACAAATAGGTAGTCCTATTGTCGAATTCCAAGGTATTGTGGAAGAGGATCCTGTGGCCATTAAAATAATTCTGAAAGCAGAGTGTGTAATACCAGAAGTAGAAGAACCTAAAGTTGTTGGAGGAGAATCTTCTTCTCTACAAGAAGGCAGTCATAGGGAAAGGAAGGTAGTCACAGGGAAAGGCCCCTTGTTCTAGAAAATGTACTAGTTTTTCCAAAGAAAGAGGAGGACCCATATACAGTCAGGGTGGTCCTACATTGGTAACCTGAGGAGGTAACTGTTCACTCTCTATCGATTGACTATTTCAATGCAATGCAATATCAAAAATTGATGTGGGAACTAGAAAGGACAAAGTTAAGAATAGAGATTGAAAGAAAACAATAGGAAAGTGAATTTCTATAGAATAAGGTAAATAACATTATAGATATAATTCCAGAATTGATTGAATGGAGACAACCACCATGAGTTTATGCCCTATGCCTCAAGGAGCAGTTTTTCTATTTAAATTGATGAGAGTCCTTTAGGATGTGAGATTAGGAATAGAAACCCCACATGATTTTGTGGCTTCTTACCACACCTCACCTGACTATGCTCAGAATCTAATGTGTGAATTGTACCTATACAATTATGCTATTCCTTTTAATACTGACTAGAACCCCCTTCTTTTTATTGGTGATATACATTTTTCTGCCCTTGTTTCCTGCATTCAAAATGAGATAAACTATGGTGGCCATTTACATAAGTACACAAGTTTGGAAAAATCCATTTCCTTGCCTCTGCGTCTTGAAAGTTGGTCACCACAATGAATTTAGTGTGAATGGATACAAATTGTGTATGGATTTCATGATTCTACACCAAGGAAATGGATTCTGGAAAGCTGTGAGGAATTTTTCTCCGCTTTTGAAAAAATTTCATTATCAGATGGAGACAGGGCAGCTGAAGAATTAAAACAGAGATGGGAGAGACTTACCCTGGTACTTAAGAAGGAAGAGCCACATAGTTTGATTAACTTGCATGATAAACTGCAACATGTTAGTTGGTATATACACAAGGGAAGACAACCATGACCCAAGTGTTGGTTTCCACTAAATTTCCATCCTCCCCTACTCTTATGGCCACTATACACTTGTGTGGATGATGAAATAGAAGAACAACAGGAACTGAGTAGACGGGTAAAGATGGAGTGCACAAATGGGTTCTACTGGCGTATTGGCACCTCCATGGTTGAAAAAACATAGGAAGGAGACCTCTGGGTTCTTGAAAAAATCTAGAATGTCTCAGTGCCTGAGGACTGGCACTAGTCTTCATACAGGGTAGAATGATAGGTCATTTTAATGGTATCTTTTAGATACCTTAGAAGAACTTTTCCTAAGTCCTTTCTTATGTTTTCTGTTATTATTCCAAGACTTTATACCCTGAAACTATTATTATTTGGTAGTCAGCCACTGAACCTATGCCATGGACATATGTTACTTAATATGCTTAATTAGGATGAATATGCTCTGTTTTGTTGCTATAAACTCATGATCATGTTTTGTGAATGAATTGACTGTTTGGACAATAGATAATGTTTGTACTTTGAATAAATAATATGAATGTTTTTATCCTAATGGTTTTAATGCAGCCCATCGAAGTAGCAACTTTCATCTAATTTAGGTGAGCACGTCTATGTGTTGGTCACTTGACTCGGTCTTGTAGCAGACGCGCACGGATGAAAAATCAGCGCAATAGTGGTGAAAGTTTTCAAGATTGATCCAAGTGGAGAAATTTGAGTAGAGACTTGGTTAGTGCAATAATTTCTTTGATGAAATCTAAGAGAGAGTGGGAATTTGGATCTTTTGTCTATGCAGTTCCTTCCTCTCTTCTTGACCGATTATATTTCCTACTTTATAGTTTTCCTTTCTGTTAGATGGTGGTAATAAAAGCTCTACCTTTTCTTAGGGCATGTGTAGTTTAGTAGTTAGATGTTTTTCCCTTTAAATAAAACCCCACTCCTGTGTGAGAAGAAGGGTGGTAGTATTATTATAGTTGCATTCTGTGATTTTGTTGTTGAGAATTCCTATACTCTTTTATTCAAGTTAATGAGAAAATGAATTTTTGAGTTCAGTATTGTGTAATTGAGTATTCTGGGTGCTCACCCAAGGGGGCCCACTTGGTGAGGAATCTATAGTTTAGATTCATTCTAGTTAGTTTTTTTTCCCTCATTTCTTTTATTTCAATTCCTATGTTGAACAACTCCTGCAGCCAAAGCCATGGGACAACTACCGCTTCCTGTGACCAAGCAGCAGAGTAACTAAAGAATTATAGTTGTTTGTGTATGCTCTTCCATCCTACTAGAAGCCTTCATTTCCATCATTTATTTTCAAGAATATACTTTCACAACAATAGTATAGTTTCCTTTCGAAAGCATTTATTTCCTGCAGCCATAGAGTAGTTCTTTTCCAACACATATTTCCTACAGTAATCATAGAATGATTGGTTCAAGAAGTGCTTGGTGCATATATTTTTTTGGCCCATTTCAAGTAACACGTCCCTGGATTTGACATATTAAATTATTTTTTTATGAAGTGGATGAAGTTCTTAGTTGGATGTCCAATCCCTGAGTTTTTTAATCTTTATAACAAGAAATCAACAAGTACCAAGAGATAGATAAATTAGAAATACATTCTATGATTATCTCTCATATGATCAAGTTTAAAAGGTCCGTTTTGGAACTTAAGATAGTCATTCAAGATGGATTATGAAACATACTTGACTGATTAAAAAGATAAGAAATAGAAGAAGATATGAAGATTGGAGAGGAAACACTAGATAACCTTCTCCTTGTTTTCTCACATGATAAGAATGCAATACTGTTAGATCTGGTAAAACCTCATCTAAGAACCAAAACAAGAACTCTTCACATTATGAATAAAGAGTACGAGTTGGTTGGTAAAGAGACTGAAAAAGCATTCAAGCAAGTGTTTTTGGACAAACACATATATCCATCAATGATGCCTACAACTCAAGTGACTCAAGTTCCTTCCAAACAACAAAAAGAATCAAATATTCTTAATGTGCCTATGACAAGTCCATGAGATTTTGTGCTCAAAGTTTCATCACCCTCTGATACAGTCAAAGATACAGATGAAACCAATATGATTAATGATCTTGACATAATAATGATAGCTTCAGATAATGACTTGAATAAATTTGAAAAATCATTTGTAAGCAGTGAAGAAGCTGAGAAGGTATGCATTGATAATACCCCTTGCAGCAAGATGAAGTTATTTCTAAAAACTCAACATATTTGAATAATGAGGAATATAATCAATCTAATGAACCACCCTCTATGGAAATCCCAGTGAAAAGTGAATGTATGGACCTAAGTCAAAATGCTATATTCACTCCATCCATCAAACCATCAATATCATTTTTGTTAAGTTTGACCCCTGACTTAGCAAACATAGATGCATGGGGAGAAGAAGATTTGATCAAAATAAGTGTATTAGCCATGGAGAAAGAAAAAGAGAAAAAATTTATGAGAAATCCTCTCCTTCTTGAGTCAGTAAAATTTTTGAACAACTTAGTGCCAATAGAGAAGAAAGTGGAAAATATTTAATCAGTTGATGATGTCGATAGCATCTTGACAAGCTTCGAGGAAAGCTTCACAAGTCTAGTAGACTCAGCTACTAAAATTGTAGAAGACAAATACAAAAAGGAAAGGTTGGATGAGCTAATAAATAACTTCTCATTAGATCTCAACTCATTAAAGATTGGTCAAGAAATTCTGAAAGAGTTATCAACAAAAGGTAGAAATGTGATAGGTAACTGTATGGATAGAGGTAAATTCACTTCTAAACACATCAAGAAGATTGAGGAATAAGAAATCTTGGTTGAAAATATAAGGAAATCAGTTGAAACCTCTTCTGAAGACATCAATATCTGTAACAACATCTATCAAGGGAAGATCGATAAAATTGAGAAAGACAAGATAGAGATCAACAAGATAAGGATCAGACAAACACAACTGAGAAATGCACTTGCACCCTCCTTAGATGTACTAAATGAGAACATCAAATAGATTGATGTAACTATTTTCACATATGATCAAGGCCCCTACATGGATCTGATAAAAATGGAGAAGCTCACATATGCATTATGCGCCCATCTTCAGACTGTTGATGCACTCAAGGGATTTTGGAAGAAAGAAAACATGAATCTTCAGATTGCATATCCAGATGTGTACTTTGAGTAAGTACTTAGGGAATTTATTTTTTGGCACCTTTTTCATTAATGTTAAAGTGGGAGTATATTATATAAAAGAGTATAGTGTCTATAGCCGAAGGTATGATGTACAATAAACTTGTAGTTTTTTTGTTAAGTCAAAGTTTAGTAACTTGGCTACATTCCATTCTTTCCATTCATGACAAAGGACGATATTGTTGGAAAGTTTACATTATAAGGATTATATGACTATTTTTTTTTTCATTATGGAAAAAATTTCATGTGAAGTCTTTACAGTAAGTTCACAAACTTTGAAGATCAAGATTAGGCTAAGTATAGAAAGCAGAACAAAATAGAGGTATACAATTGATCAGAGCACTAGCACACATGTGTACATTCAAGTTAGAGTATGTTCCTTTGTAATTAATTTTTATGATACATTTTTATGCTTATTCTATACACACATGGTAAGATATGACAGTACAGAGAAGTTACAACAAGTTCAAGTGCCACTAGCAATTCAGCGAATAGAGCATGGAGCCGACTGTAGATTTTGATTAGCATATATCATTTTTTTTTGTAATGGATATGAACCTATTGTAATATTTTTGTAATTATTTTATTAACACTCATGTAAAAACTCTTAATCCAATTCATTTGGAAGCATTGTGTATGTTGATTTTGGGCCCACTAAGTTCTAGTTTTCGGTCGCGTCTATTCAGGCATGTATATATACTTGACATGCAATTTTGTATTAAGTGTGAGAGTCAAAAATATGCAGTAAAGATATACAAAATAACACTCTAAACAAATCATTATGAGATAGATCTCTTTAAGAGATCAGAGCATCAGTGCATAAATGGAACTGATTAGACAACAGTGTCATAACAATAGTTCACTTTTTGGATATAGTGTATATCTGTTATCAGGAGGTTGTAGCCTTCTTCTTGTTGGGTAGTGAGCCATTCACCTTTAATAGGGTTTTTTAAAAGACTCCTAATAGGTTTTTTGTACTAAGCATTGTAATGACTACTCCTAATAGGTCAAAGGAACTCTAACAAGTTCATAAGACTAGTACAATTATTTGTGGGTACTAATTCTCACCAGGGTTTTCCTTTGACCAAGGTTTTTTCATAAAAATATCTTGTGTTATGTGCCATTGTGTTATGCTTTATCTGTTATCTATTATGATTTAAGTTTCAAGCTGCTGAAATAAATTAAATTGCCAAACACTGATTCACCCCCACCCTCTCAGTGTTTCTAACAATTTCTTCTCTATATAGGTTCACTAACACATGTAGCCAACATCCTAGTGATAATAACTTCACCTTCTTCTGCAACATTCACTTGACTCTCCTTAGTAGTTAGTGAAACTCTTCTTTTAGGATATTGAAAATCCCTATGACCCTTCTCACCACACTAAAAACAAGTACCCATGAACTCATTTCACCACCTTCATCTTTGTCCACCATTGTATTTCCTTTTAGTTTGACCACTGCCATATCCTTCATCAGCATGTTTAGGATTCTCTACCATATTACTCTGAGCAATTGTTTCACTAGTATTACAACCTCATTTCCTATTATTTTATCTTCCCTCAAACCTCTTGTTCAGCTTCTCCCCAATCTTCAAGGCCATCTGATATTCATCTCCTATTGTTTTCATCCAAAAAGTAAGTAAATATTCTTGTATACTAGGTCTCAAGCCATAAATATACCTATCAACCTTTTGTTTATAATCTTCTAAATAACTAGTCCTAATCAGAATTCTATAAATCTCCTCGGTATACTATTGCACAAACTTGCTTGCCTGCCTCAAAACTTGCATCTTATTAAACATCTCCAATTCATAAACCACCATAATGAACTTGTTCTTCAACTTCTCAACCATTTGGTTCCATATGATAATATTGTCTTTATGTCTTCAAATTCTTTCCAATTGAACTTCTCTCCAGCATATGTTTGCATGACCTTTTAGCCTTGTCTTTGCAGACCAAACTCTATCATGATCTTCTACTTCTTCATACTCAAACTATTCATGCATCTCATTAATTCAATCGATCAATAATTGTAGCCTAAGACTTCTAAAAAATGTAGAAACTTCAATCTTAGGTATTTTCCCAATTTTAGATACAACTCTTAGAAATCTAGCCTCCTCTAGATCTCTGACATCTTCTACAACCTCTTCAAAATGATCTTCTTCTTTAGGTATTTCACCATTATCTAATTATTCTCTAGACACATTCTTCCTTTGCAACTCCTCCTGTAGATCTCACACATGCTTCTGTAAAGATTGGACATCTTCAAGATTGACCACTACCTTAGGTTCTTCTTCACTGATCTCATGACTCTTCCTCAGAGGCATCTTCAATATCTCTACAAACATAAATCAAAAGAAATTCAACCCAAGGTCTTGGTGCAAGCTACCTCACCTTCGGTGTTCTTTCCACTCACAAAGGAACTTCAAGCTCTGATACTACCTGACGCAGTCAGGGATGGAGACTCCAAGGATAGAAATTCCAAACCTTGATTGTGACCTTCAACAACAACAAAAACAAGAACACAAAAACACACAATAATAAAAGAGATAGGAATCAATATTCAATTTATTGCAACATTCCAGGCTGTAAGGCCTTCTCGATTATGGCCAAATACAAAGATATGAATTCAAGATCTAGTACAGATCTTCTGCAAGCATCAAGCCATTTACTTTCTACCAAAACATATAACTCAGATCTAATAATCAGATCCTTAGATTTGATCTCCTCCACCTATGATCTCATTGATACCCTAAGCTAAGAACATAACACTACTTAAATACGAGAGACAACCAACAGGTCAAAAAAAAACTAACATAGGAAATACAAATGACCCAGATTTAGGTCCCCACAATCCCCAATGAGAGATCCCAATTAAATTTCATGCTACAAATATTAAATACACCAAGTCTGCCTCCCAGATCTGCAAGAACACCAGTCAGATAGCCAAAATGCCAAGTTCCAACAACCACTAGTCGAGCATCAACAACCAACAAGAATTGTTGAGCAACTGCAATGACCAACCTTCCTCAATCATCTTCGAGCCACAATACATGTCGAGCAAAGTTTCTGCCGAGCACCAAGGTTGTTGAGTTATTTAGCGACCAAGCCTCTTGGCCAACATAGAAGGCGAGCAACAACACTGCTTTGATCAAGTAACACTTCCCCAGTAAGATCCAAAACACACCAAGTACTCCCCAAAGAAATAATATTTTTGTGCGATACATGATTTCAAAGAATCCTAGGATGCTCCTGCATCAACAAACTATCCTGTATTAGAAATTCAGAAAACTCAACATGATATCTTTCACCAAATGAAATGCATACATGATAGATCTCACCAAAATCCTCATCAGATTAGTACATTTTTTTCATAGCTTCAATCCCTACACTTTCCAGCTTTATTTTTGCTATGGTAAACACCCTTCTATTTGACCATGTGTTTTTGGATGCTATGCAAATGAGAAAACAAAATTGGTGCCCAATTTTCTCCATAATGTTCTCCAAAAGTTCCCTATGAACTTGAAATCCCTATCCAACACTATATTCAATGGAAAACCATAGATTCTTACAATTTCCTTGAAAAAGAGATCATAAACATAAGAAGCATTATAGTTAGTTTTACATGGAAAGAAATGAGCCATCTTACTGAATCTATCAACTACCACAGAAACACTATCATACCCTTTCTTAGTTCTAGGTAATCCTAATACAATTTCCATACTAATACTCTCCTATGGTCTTGATGGAATAGGAAGGGGTTGGTATAAGAGTCCTACATTGGTAGATCTCCCCTTTACCTTTTGAAAAATCACAAATGTCTCTACAAAATTTTTGATGTCCACTTGGATCTTGGGCCAAAAGTAATTCCTTTTTACCAACTCTAGGGTCTTTTCAAGACCAAAATGTTATGCCATGGCTCCACAATTTTTTTCCTTGATTATGTTCACCCTCATGGAGAATTTGGAGATACATAACTATATGCTTTTAAAGAGTAAACCATCTTGTATCAGAAATTCAAAAAACTCAACATGATATCTTTCACCAAATGAAATGCATACCTGATAGATTGCACCAAAATCCTCATCAGATTGGTACATTTTTTTCATATCTTCAATCCCTAAACTTTCCAACTTGATTTGTGTTATGGTTAACACCCTTCTAGTGAAGGCATCATCCACCTTATTCTTTACTCCCTTTTTGTGTTTGAGAGAAAATGTGTAGGATTGCAATGTCTCAACCCACTTCATATGTCTGGTGTTAAGTTTTTCTTATCTGTTTATAAAAATTAGTGCTTTGTTATCAGTAAACACAATAAATTATTTTGGCATTAAGAAGTGTCTCCACTTTTTCAAAGACTTAACTAGAGCATACATTTATAAATTTTATGAGGAGTACTTTCTTTTTGTTTCATTCAAATTTTCACTAAAAAATGCTATGGGCTTACCCTCCTCACTGAGAACAACTCCTATATCCATGTGACTTGCATCACACTCTACCTCAAAAATCTTGTTTAATTCTAGTAGAGAAAGGACTAGTTGTTGATCCACCTTCTTCTTCAAAGTCTCAAAGCATTCATCAGCTTCATTAGTCCAAAGAAAATAACACTTATCTCTCCTTTTATGGTTTCAAGCATTGGGGCAAAAATATGATTGACTCCTTTTATGAATTTTCTATAAAATGTAGATAAACTGTAATACCCACTCATGTTTTGCTTTGTATTTTATGTTGCTATACTCTTTTAGGCATTGGTTTTAGTTGATTGGTTGAATTCTTTTAGGCCACATTTCATGTGAGCTGTTATTATTTCATTTGATGTTGATACTTGTTTATGATGTCATGATTTTACCTTATGCATAGATAGATGTGATGATGTTTTCATGTTGATTATCATATGTTGATTTTAGATTATGATGTACTTACCCCATACTTTCATGTGTATGGCTGTCTTATATGTGAATGTACTTGTTAATGTGTTGTTATGGTAGAGGACAGAGACGTAGTTACTTGCTTCAACAAGATCCACACGTTCGACCGATCCCTATCATTCATTGTGATATTATATTATGTACGTACATGTGTGTTCTTTTGGTGACAGGATTGTAGGTACAGGGCATTGTCTTCCCTGAATTGGCAGGAGTGAGTGTGCCCATAAATATTCATCTCAATGGTAAAGAGGGGAGGTAACATACAGATCCAAAACCCTAACCTAAGCCTAATCATCCTAATGTTGGATGAGTTTCAGTATGACTAACCTATCTGGATTTGTCTAGGTTGACAGAATTCGAATACCTTCTCTCTTGTGTATGTGTGTGTTTTTCTTGATTATGCTTTCAGGTGATTTTTGGATTATTGAGTGATTTTCCTATGTTTAATGATTTAATGCATTATAGTTAAATTAATTATTTAATTATATCCTAAGTTATTTTAAATAATTAATTAAATTGAAATATTTGAATATTTTGATTTAATTAAATATTTAATTGAACAACTATAGTAAATGTGCTTATATGATTAATTAAATAATTAAATATTTGGTTGCATGCATTATTGTGACATAAATATTTTTAATTACATGTGCATGAATGTGTTGAAAAATTATTTTCAAATTTAAATATCTCAACTTGAAATTAGGAGTCAAAGTTGAGTTGTGGCAATAAAGAATATTTTAATTATTTAATTTGGATTTACTTT
>MU226514.1:559879-582164 GCA_018584345.1 Thuja plicata
ATATTTGAAAAGAGGATATTTATTCAATAATTAAATATTATTTAATTCCTTTTTTATGTGTCTCAGCTAAAGAGGGTGAATTTAATTTAATTAAAGTGCTAGGACTTTATCAATTAAATTAATTCGAGCATAAGGTTTGTTTAGCCAAATAGATATTTAGGAATCAATTATGATGTATGATTAATACAGATTTAGGATTTTCTGCATTTGACACTCAGGTCGAGTAGAGTCAGTGAAAACTCAGAATTGCCTAGTACAATAGGACTTTGATGATTTAGAAGAATGACAAATGCAACAAAATTGGTTAGGGTTGCAAGATGCCAATTTTGGGGTGTTACACATCTTACACTAATGCAAGCAAAACTAAAGCTAAGAGAAAACAAAGAAAACCAACTACTAGTGAAGTTAAGTCTCAAGGGGAATCATCAAGGAAGAAAATTCAAAATAGTTCTAAAAAGAAAACTTATAAAAGAAAGAGAAAATCCACATAATTAAAGGATGTTCAGAAGGAAACTGATGAAGAAAGGACAGAATTAGATAATGATACCTCTAAATTGAAGAAGAGTGGTGTAACTAAGAAGGCCCATTCCATTGATGATATTGTAAAGGGTATTCTGGACAGTGGTAGACTTTCTACTCTTCACAGAAGATACACTTTGGGGAGTGATGAAGACAAGAAGAAGTTAAGAGATGCAATTTTGTTTCATTTTCACAAATTTCACAGAACACCTTTAGAGATCCATTCTTGCATCCTTAATGAGTTATTTAAGTTGATTGATTTTAGATAGAGTGCTACATTAAAATTGGATAGATAGATTATGGAGAGAGCACTAATCCAAGTGCAACCTGAGTTGTGTGTTGAAGATGGTAAGATAATGATTACTTCTCACAAGCATAAAGTAAAAATTAATAGCAAAGAAGCTAGACTTCTAATTGATGACACATAAGGTGTACATAATGAAACTGTTGAGACATGGAAAGAGATACTATAGATAAAGGAGGTAGAATCCCAAGAAGAATAAGTTCAAGAATAATAAAATGAACCAATGCATGGAGATGATACATTTTTATTAGATCAATTAATTGAAAATGTTGTTCTTGATGTTCCCTACTTGGTGAAGAACATTGGAACACAAAATATGAGTCTATCAGAAACAAGTGGTGATGATATTTAAATTGTAGATATAACATGAAAAGAGGATTCATCCTCACCATTTCCTATGGAACATATAGAGGAAATGATTTATGAGAAGGAATAGGAGAAAGTTGTAGAGAGAAAGTAGGAGGAGACTCAGCAAAAAGATTGAAGAAGAACCAAAGACTAAAAGGAAATTAAGTCCTAGAGAAACAAGTGCAAGGAAATGACATAAATTGATGAATTCTATATAAGAGGAAGAAGAGGAAGTTGATGAAGAACAATTATCGACCACATCAATCGATATATCAAAACTGAAACCTAAGGAATTAATAGAATTTAAAAAAAAATTAAGGACAAAGTTTGTCAGAGACAAGGTGAGATCAAAGAAGAAGAAGACAGGAGTATTAAGGCAAGGTAGAGACATTCTAGTTGAGTTACTTGCTGAGGTTGAATATGATGAAGTTGATACTCCTATTGATAAGATGGACACTCTTGTAAAGGAAATTCTAGATCAAGGTTTAGATTTGTAGTCAACTACAGTGAAGCTTGCAGAGGAAAAATTAGGGAAGAAGATGATAGGTAAGATGATGGAGAATATTACCACAGATAGGATCAAATTCCTAAAATTTATAAAGGAATCTAAGACTACATTGACTGAGGAAAATCAAATTCTTTCCAAAGTATTAAGGTATTATGATTTTGTTCAAGAGCTGAAGCACATAAGGAGTTGTAGAACTTAAGTGGCCATCTTGATCCATTTCCAAGTTCAATCAATACTTATAGTAGTTAGGTCAAGAAAATATCACACAAGGTTAATAAAATTTAGAGTGAACAAGAGAATAGAATGATCACTCTAATGGAACTTCAATCAACCCCCTACAGTGGAGGTGATAAAATAGAATGTGAAGAAGGTAGACGAAATACTTTCCTTACCTGACTTGAGCACTCTAGATAGGATGGAAGAGATTTCTACTAGTTTTATGGAGAAATTAATTTCTGTGGGTTACTTGCAGAAGGTATGGGAAACATACTTGAATTCAACAAAGATTAACATCAAGGTGATCTTTGATAGGATGTAATTAATATTTTGTATGCATATATTTTAGTTTTTGTACCTTTATCACCATTGTCAAAGGGGGAGTATATGTATGGAGGATTATATGCATGTATGCAGAGTATGTTTATAGGGATTTTTAAGTTGATATTATGATTGCATGATTGTATTCAATTAGGAGATGTTTTCCATCAATGCCAAAGGGGAAGATTGTTGGTATTTTGTTAGGAGATTGGTGGATATTGAGGTGCAGTCATAAGGAGTCACTTATTTGGTTATCATTGATGGAAAATAATTTAGTATAGTGAAAATAACTTAGTACAGTGAAACTAATTTATTATAGTGCATCTAAGTGAGTACAGTCATGATATACTCTAGGTGAAGTGAAGATACAATTGGTAAGAAGGTAATACTAAAAATTGTATAACTCCAGAAGACTTGTAGACAATGAAAACATTTGTTTGGTGGACATCATGGTAAAAGTGGAATTGAGGAGAGGTCACAAATATAGCTTCAACTAGTTTATATTGTAGACCTTATGGCAAAACATATTGTCAATTACTGTCAAAATACTTAGTCATTTAGTGTTACCTGAGTATACAGTGTTACCCGAGTATATAGTGTCACCCCAGTGTTCAGCATCACCCAAGTGTTTAGTATCGCCTGACTGACAATTTATCACCTAAGTAGTATTTTAGACCTGAGTGATAGTTTGAAACCGACTTTGCATATATTGTTAAATATAAATTTGTTTATTGCAAGCCGACTTACAGAGTTATTTCTCGGATAAAGATATATATGTAACATATTTTATTTTATCCAATAATGTATGAGAAAGAGATGAATATGATTATGTGAATGGTAGTTTGAGTTAAGTGTAGAAGTGTTAAATATATTAGAGTCTTATCTATCACATTTAAGTCATCAGTTATTTTCAAAGGATCTTATTCAAAAATATCAGTTGCATAGAAAAGATCATCAACTGGTTCATTCTCATAGGTGGATCAGAAAAATCCTTTAACAAGGTGGACCTAACAATCCTTTTCTTTGAAGCTCTAAACCAAGTTGCATTAAGTATTGTATTGTACAAAATCCTTTAACAAGGTTGACCTAACAGTCCTTTATATGCTCCTAACAGGCCATACCATTAGAAGTGATCATTGTAAGCTCTAACAAGATAAATTTATACTACAGTACTAAATATTGTGGGTATCATCCCCACCCCAATTTTACTTTCTTTTGGAAGGTTTCTGGGTAACAAAATATTGTGTTATGTGTTCTGTATGATTATTTACTTTCAAGTTATATGGATTAAAACAAATCAGCTAATCTAATTGTGGATTAAAAGGATTAATTTTTATTGGTTCCTGATTCACCCCCCCTCTCAGTCATTAGGAACATCATATAATTCAACAATTCATATTAGAGAAGTGGTTCTCTGATCAGAAGTTTAACAGCTTGAGAAAAGATCAGAGGATATGGAAACATGCAGATTGGAGAAAGCCATTGAGAATGAAAACATAGATCTTAAAGTCTCCATGGATCAGATCATAAAACTTAAGGGGCAACTCTCTCTTTCCCTAAAGAGAAGAAAAGAATTAGTAGTGCACATGAATGACAAGACCTATATAGAAGAAAGAATTGAAGAAATTTTGCAAAGACAAAATCTCAGACGAAGCTGATGTAGCCGTTGAAGACTTTCTTGCAAAGAATCTTAATCTACATGAAGAAATGAGAAATTTGAAAAGAGAACAGGAAGTTCACTCAATCACAATGTGTGAAGTCATGGGACTAAAGAACAAAGAAGAAGATGAAAAAAATATAGCACAAGAAGATAAAAGACTGTTGAGTACAAGATTAGAAGAAAAAGAAAAAGAAAAAGAAATCCAACACTTATCACTTTAGCAAGCTGATTTGGTAAGTCAACTCAACAATGCCACATAAGAAGTTGTCAATCTAAGGACAAAAAATGAAATACTATAGAATGATTTCAATACTGAAAAAAAAAAAAATGCAAGTATGATGAATTCACAAAATAGCATGGATCAAGCAACAAAACTCAGACATCATGGACATACTAGATTAGGTTATACTGAACAAGGTGAATCCTCACAACAAGGAGCTCAAAGGAACAACAAACCTAAATACAATCATTGTGGTAAGACAAGGCATACATCAAATAAATGTTGGAGCAATGGAAATTCAAAATTTAATGGCAAATAATACAGTTGCAACAAACATGGAAATAGAGAAAGTGAATGCAAAGAGAAACCTAATTTTGAAGGGAAATGCTACAAATGCAACAAACAAGGTCATAAATCTTCTAAGTGTAGAACTAAGAATTGGAATCCTGCTGAACAATTAACTAAGGCAATTTTTGGTTAGGATTAAAAAACTTGGTACAGATGTCATTGTGGTGAATATGGACACATTGGTGCAAATTGTGTGAAGACTCACTTCAGAAAAAGAGATCCTACTAAGAGATGCTATGTGTGTAAGAAACTCGGTCATTTGAGCAAGAACCATATGAACAGAGAAAAAATTGATACTAGTTTTGAGAATGGTAAATCCAAAGTCTCAGAAATCAAAACTCAAATGAGCAAGAAATGGGTAAGGAAATCCTTAGATAATTTAGATCAAAGAAAGGAAGGATCTAATGACACCCTAAATAGTGAGATGGGTGGATCTATCATTACAAAATAGGAAAGTAAGGAGATGACTGGAACTATGCAATACAATCCATCCTACATCAGTTCTAGGTAAGAAATATAGTCCATATCCACATATTGATGCATGAGGACATATTGTATTTCAACTTGAGTCAAAATGTTAGTTGCACCTAAGTCACTCTAGCTCACCCAAGATGACTTGGGCAGTATTGATAACTAGAAAGTTAGTTTCACCCAAGCTTCCGAGTGAATCTTGGAGAAACACTTGAGTCATGCCATCTACTATGTATAAAGCATTTAGTGAAATAATATAACAGTTGAAAAATTTTTATATATGAAGGATTGTAAAGAGTATTGTTTACAAATATTTTAGTTTACAAGTCAATTCAGAGCCCTTAGCAATTCAGTGCAAATTCATGATTGAAAGCGGAATTTTATTATTTTGGCCAAGCAGCAACAAGGTCAAGAAAGGTTTGGAGATGCTAGTAAGGAATACAATTTGTGATCCTTCCATGTTCAAGCTTCATCTGGTAGTTGTACAGGAAATAGACCTGATGGGAGCTCATTCCCTAATTCCTCTGAGAGTGTTACTAGTTAATGGAATTCACAGCTTCTATCACTGCAACATACATGAGCTTGCAACCTGTGAGATGAATCAAATATATGAGAAGTTATGTACTGACAGAAAACTAAAGCCCGAGCATAAGCACATCAAAACCAAGGGTTTGACACATATCATGCATATGCCGAGGGAATTCCAAAAAAAATGCATGATATATGCTCTTAGTCATGTTCATGACATGCAACTATGATTGGATCATCCTGTGAAGATCACTAAGAATATAATTCACCGTGTCACTGGGTTCCCTATGCTAGACAAACCAAAAGATACCAAAACCCTAAATAGGGATGATCTACCTGAGTTAACTCTTGCCAGGTGGGATGGTAGGGGAATGAGACTCAATAGAGTAATAGATATGGGGATGAAATTTGGTATTCATGTGATAGCACACAAGATATACAGCTCGAGCAGACCCAATAGTGTTTCATGTGAATCCATTGACCTAGCTTACAAAGTAGTCAAGAAGAATCTGTTATTCAAACTAGTAGAATTGCTACTCAGTTGGTTGAGAGAGAACATGGAGAGCATATGAGTATCAAAAATTAATTCATGTAAGTTTGGTTCTCTTCTAATCTACATACTATTCTATGTTGAGAATTTATTTCCCTCCAAAGGAATAGTAGCATGGAAAAAGGATAGACCAATTATCCATCAATTTAATGAATTCATAGTAGAGATGTGAGATAATTTTGATAGCATTATGGATGGATACTTTGAAAGATTCAAAAAGAAGATGCAGAGTAGATATAGAATACCCAAACAACTTGTTGAGAAGTAAAAAGAAGAAATCTATTTTCTAGCTGATTGTGATAAAGTGTATATACAAGCAGTAAAGCCTAGGGTTGCATGGGTACAAACCCTTCCATATGAAGTTGATAATGATGACACTAAATATATCATAGAGGCTCTTGTGAATGAACCTATCAATCCAAAGGCACCTTAGTTTGGAACCTATGAGGAAGCAAAGAGCGGGATATCTTTGGAAATTGAGATTCCTAAGATATTGAAGAGAGGAAAAATGAGACTTGATACATTTAAGAAGAAGTATGAAAAGACCTCTGACTCTCCTACAATATCTGAGAGTAAAGAGGACACAGTTAAAATAGAGGATACAGATAAGATAGAGGAAATTGAATTTAACAAGAAAGAAACTAATGTTAACCCTCCACAGAAGAAGAGGAAGAAAACACCTAGAAAAAAAAGGAGAAAGGCACTACCCCAGTTGTCACCCTGAGAAGATCAAGGAGAAAAATTATACTAATTGATGAAGAGGATGATGATGAAGAAGATATTGTGGTCTTCACTAAACCCACACCCACACTTGATCAGAAGATCAAAGACCTTAAAGAAGGAAGAGCCAGGATTTCTTTGAAGTCACTGAAGTATGCTTCTAAGACAGAAGAAGAAAATAAGAAAATAGAGAAAGAAGTGGTGGAGAAGATGGAAAAGTGGAAATATGACCCCTTTGAGTTGGAGAGTTATATGACTGAAGACTTATTTAAGGCAGTATCTATTCCCTAGAAGAATGTAGTACAAATTGAAAGAGATATAAGGGAAGAGACATTAAAGCAAGTCATGCCAGCAATGAAAGGCAAAGAAATAAAAGAGACCTTGAGAAAATATGAGAATAATCACACCCCTAGATTCAGGGCATTTCAAATATTGGACAAAAACATAGAAGAAGTAGCTTAGTGTGCCACATTAGTGTGGAAATCAATATTTGAGATAGAAGAAAGCAATATGAAGGAAGAAGTATCGAGTACAAACCTTCCAGCACAAGGAAATGGTTATACTCTACCTGAGGTATAGACTATTGAAGAGTCCAATGTAGAGCAGATTGCAGTTGAGGTAATGGCATCACTACCCCCAATCTCCCATACACAGTATAGTAACTTCAAGCAAAGACAAGGTTGTAGAATATGCATCTGAAAAGACAAAGACTGAGCAATAGGATACTAAGACATGCACACCTGAGCTGCAGAAAGACAAGGTAGACATTTCTACTATTGATTCATCAGTAAATGTTGATCCAAAAATTGGTACTGTAAAGGTCAATAACCTAATTATATTGAATACTAAAGCAAAGGATAAGGTAGATAAAGGTAAGGAAATTATTCTTTCACCGAGTCCTAAGTCAAAGGTAGTAATAATTGATGAGATAGATCTAGATAAAGAGATTGTGATTCCTAATTGGGATCTATCCAAACTATCTATAGAAAAAATGGATATTTTGGGAGAACTGTGGAAGAAAAGGGCCTCACACTAGAAACTTAGAAAGGAAAGACAAAGGAATAAAGTACTTGAAGATGTCAAAGGCATATTTTTAGATGCATTGCAGATTGAAGAAAATGAAAGTAACTCAATAATGGAACAGCTTGTTGACATTGTTCACAAGTTCAATGCAGATATGAATGGTCAAGAGAAGTTACTTGAGAAGGTAGAGAAGAAATTTGAGAACAAGGTTCTAGAGAACATTACAAAGAAGATTGCAATTGACCAGGTGCATCTTACACAAATTATTTGCACTCTAGAAACTACTGTGAAAAATATGGTATAATTATTTGTAAATTTGAGTGACTCCTATAGCTTTACGATGGAAATCAAGAATAAGATAGTAAAGATCAATAAAAACAAGTGCAAGGTAGTTAGCACTTGACCTGAGCACCAGTTCTGCTCACTTCATGAAAATAAAATATTGTATTGATTTATAGGCTAAAGTGTTGAGAGAAGAAGAAAGAATTAGAGAATCTCTTACAACAATCCAAGGCCAACTTCTACCACACATGGATGGAATGCAGAAACACATAACACATGCTAAAAATCTCATTCATGAAAACAACTTCTCAGATGCCGAGCTAATGATAGAGATATCTGCAGAACTACAAGTTGAATTGCACATCCTGAAGGTGCTACAGGACAATTGGGACAACACTCTATCTAAAATTTTGAAGGTACATAGTGATTTTCTCTCCTACTATTAGCACTTTTTCTTGCAGAAACATTTTTAATATGATAGTATAGTTGTGTACTTGAATGTAGACTCCTATTTCATACAAAAGAAAGGCTAATTGATGAGGGTATTAGATAACATCTGGGGAAACTATTACCTGCTCCTTATTTTTTGAGATCCACTAGCTCAAGCAGCTATTAACTGTGTATGATTACTGAATGGAAGTATCTTTTAAGTGGATTATCTTCTTATTGAAATAATGAAATGTATTTTACTAGATCAATAAGTAAATGACTATGCAAAAGACTATGAATATCCTGATACAAAGCTTAATTATCTACACTAGTATTTGGACTACAACAATTAGTAAGGTAATAAGGATTCTCATCTTTCTTCTTTTTTCAGTTCTTATAAACCTCAGGAAGGATAACCTAATTTTTTTAGTTCTTATAAACCTCAAGAAGAATAAACTAATTCTTTTTCAGTTCTTATGAACCTCAAGAAGAATAACCTATTTTGATTCTCTCTTAAAGGAATTAGTAAACTAAATTGTATTCCTCTAAAACAAAATTACTTGAATGGAGTGTATATTTAAAAAGGTGAATGATTTTATAAATTAAAATACTTGTTGAAAAATGATCAATTACTTAGCCAACTATAAACCAGTGCCTTATCCTTGAGATAGAGTCAATACATGTAATTCCACACAAAAATATAAATAAAGATACTATAGGATGCCTTACAACCTATATGCAAATCGGGTAAAGTTCCTTAAAAAGTACCCTATTACTCCCACACTGTTGTATCAAATATTCAAATCCAATTATACTCCCTGAAACTTCTCACAAAACTTAGTCCTTTCCTTGAGATAAACTTGCAAGTAGCTAGATAGCTACATTGTAACTGATATGTTTAAAGTGGCTTACAATTTAAACATAAAAGAGAATACACAATAAGTAAAGAGACAAAAACAATATAGAATAAGAGTTGCACTATATTTTATTTATATATTCCTGCTTCAGTACATATAGAGACTAAAATCTCAAAAAAATAAGATCAAAATAGGAGTCTGGCTTGGAACTATATTTCATCCTTTCCAATTCCAACCTCTTTTACAAAATGATACCTGAGAACTATTTATAGGCTTACACCATCTTTGAATCCTTAAGAAGTAAGGATTCTACAAGCTTAGGATGGTTATAAGACCTAACCCTAAAATGAAGAAAAGACAAAAGATAGGAATCAACCAAGTGATGGAAGGACAAAAATGAAGAATGAGATATGATTTGATTCTTTGTCTTCTAGTGTTATTTGGTGCCTTTCTTTGTATGTGTTCAGGATAGCATCTGAAGTTGTAATGAGATTAAGTGAATTCCATTACAGGATAACCTACACTTATCTTTAAGATGACTAACCTTCCTATGCTCAAAGATTAGGTGCCAAGTGTTTCTCTACTCTTCGTTAATGATATCAATGTCCTCTGTAGTAGCTTTCTTCTTTTTTGGCTTTGTCAGTGCATCACATGTTGCTACATCAAATTCAATAGGACAATTAAAGTTGTTAATGCTCTCATGTTGTTCTTTTTTCCTGTTCCATCGAGAATCTATTATGCTCTTGACATCTATTATAAATTTATTGATGTCAGTCTCATCCTTAAAGGCTTCATAAAAAATATTATTATAACATTCCATGTCTAGCTCTGCACTTTTAGTAATAAATGCCTCTTTCTTAGGTAGTTTTCTATCAAAATCTACTTTCCAGGTCTCAAAGGAATTTATCTGATTATCTTCTCCCTTGATTAGAGGAATAAATCTGTCTAAATCTGATCCAAAGAGATTTATTCTGGCCTCTATTTGATTTAATTTTCCTTTGAAGAAAGGAAAAGCCATATTTATCTTCTCAATTTCTTCACCTACCTCTGTGACTATCTTTTAAAGATCATTCCTATGTGGTCACAAAGATGGAAACCTCTCAAACAATTGAGTCCTTCTTGACCATGTTCCAAAGTAGGGGTTTAAGATAGAAATAAAATTTGTTACCTCAGCATGAAAAACATGAAGCTTATTATATGCATTTAAATTGAGATCAGTTTTATCCTTTAATATATCAATCCTATGCTAAAAGATACTCATTAATGATCCTAGGACAATCTCATTGTGCTCCCTAATTTGTTCCTCTATTTCAGCACTCTCCCCAATTATGTTTGTTTGGACCTCTGCATGTGTAACCTCTTTTGGTGATGCAGGGATAACCTCAGGTTTCTCCATCAATTGCCGAGTCAAATATCTAATTTCTTTCTCCAAAGCATGAATTTTAATGTAACATAAATCTCTATCTTTCACAATAGGACTGGTCTCTCCCACCATGACATCATACCTTTGTGATATCTATTCAGTTTTAGCTACATTCAATTGGGAAAATTTTGACAACACCTATGAAATTTCCATGTCATTTGTATTATTAATAGACCATACCATTTGACTACCCACCATGCTTTCCTAAATATTTAACAAGGCTGGTTTTTTATCCTTAGGAGCTAGGCTCCACATTGCAACAACCTGGGAATTTGGGTTATAACCAAATCCTCTGATCATTTCTCCAACCTCCACTTTTGATGATAGTTTTAAGTCAGGTTGCTTCCTTATTTGATCAATTATAAATGCTGAGGCTAAATCCAAGTCTTCAACAAGTAACATCCCACTAGCCTTGACTAGTTTCCTTGCTTCCTCTGGAGTAATTTGCTTTGTTTTAGGATCATAATCATGTATAGCCTGTAAGGCTCCAACTGTTATTGGATCTCCTCCATCCAACTGTAGTTTTTTTCCTACTTCTTGTTGCTTATTCCATCTAAGGAAGTCTTTGAATTCTTTGGTTTTGATGAATTTGTCATCATATAGGAATTGTTTCTGATGAATCAACCTTTCATCAATGAATGTTCTAAGAGGTAACTCAACCTTTTCCTCTTCATCTTGTTGCAAATTTTTGCCTTTTCTGATCTCCTTTCTCAACTGATGGTCATATGGCCTATTTCTAGGAATAAGAGAATTGAATTTATCTTTTTTCTTCTCTCTTATCACATAGGTTTTTGCCTGAGAATGCTCTCCAAGTTAAAATCTTTAATTTTTGAAAGGAGGCTCATTGGTAACCTCAATTAATGGGACCTCTATTAGGTCAATAATGTTTTCTCCCTCAGCAACTTTATCTTCTGCAACTGCTTGATTGAGAGGAGGGGAAATGGATGAGGGGTATCCTTCATCACTATCATCATCATATTCTGATTCAGAGTGCTCTGCTTGGCCCTTCTATGAAACTACTAGTGCATCCTCTAATTGATTGCACAGGAAGGTATGAGAATTGATCATGGCCTCTAGCCTTTCTAAATAAGGAAGATCAGGGAGGAATCCCCCAAAAGACAATCCTTTCCTCTTTACCTACCTTTCCAAGTCCATTAATTCTGTAATTTTATTTTCTCTTCAAATCACTTCTTCATCCTTAATAATGTTCCTTATGACATATTCTTCCATGCACTCTTCATGCTCATAAGTATAAGGAATAGTTGGGGTTAGAAGCTTCTTGGTATTTGCAAATAATCCCTATGTATCAATGTATCTATATAGTTCCACACTCATCCTGTAATGGCTTAGCCAATTGTTCACTAAATCTATGGCTTTTTTTCCAATAGTGAATTTATATACTTTGAATTGTTTGGGACTGAATGTCCCTTTCCTATGAGGATCTAGATGCTCCTTATCTATTAACATGAGCTGCTAGATAAACTCCATTGCTGCAATTCTTGCAGGAATATGGAATGGAAGTAAGTGTGGTGGATGTGAACATCCATATACTCTAATCATAATAAAATTATCCTCCAAGTAGAAATCACCCCAATTTTGATCTCTAGGCCACTTTTCTACATAATCACAAGTCCTCAAAAAATGCAACACCTTGGCTGGTAACCTGGTTTTGTTTACTCATAGACACTGTAGTAATGGATAAACTATCCAGTTCTCAAATGAACAAAACTCACAATCCTTAGCAGTATAATTGCAAATCCTTAACCAAAATTGAATAAGGTTGAGCTGACCCTGGTGAACTCTTTGTGGCCTCAAATTATTTAAATCCATCATAGGGTAATTGCAATACATTATCAAATGCATCAGGATAGAGTAATGCAAAAAATTAGGATCCTTTTCTTTATTCTGGATGGCCACAAATCCCTCATGCATTCTATCAATTACATACTAAATCTAATCATAGGTGGTGCTAGCATAGACATCTTGCAAGTCTAAGACAATCATCAGTATATCTATAGTGATCCTTTATGTACCCCCATCCCTCCATAATACTCTATAGAGTGCAAAAGCAATGTACTTGGTATAATGATTTAAATCCTTATAAGAATAAGGTGCAAGTCCTAGCATGGGGGAAATATAATTCTTAATTTTTCTAGGAATATCCCTCTGTATTAAAATTTTAACCACCCCAACCTATTTTTCATACCTAGCTTCCTATTTCTTCAGGTCAATCTCTATTCACATAGGGTAGTAGAGGTTGAAGGCTTTCATAAATGAATTTGTGTTTAAGGCTACTAGTGTAGTGCCATCACTCCTCTTAATTGTCTTAGAAATCACACCATAATTATTTGCTAAGGCTAGACCAAGATCAGTACCTAGAATACATCACGCACAACTAACTTAGCTAACCCACATGTCCAAGGGTTTGACACAGGTACAACTTCATCACTATTTTTATAAAAATAATTAAAGAGAGAGTAACTTGATGAACCTGGAGTTTTGGCATCTCAAATATAGGCTAGGCCATCAATTAGGATATCATCCTTCGACTTCTTATTCTATGTTGATACTGGTAGTAATGTCAAAAATTAATTTGAGAAATTCCTTTTCCCCTTAGCGTCATCGTCCATTTCTTCACTTTTCCCACTAGTGGAGGCTACACTCATTGCTCTACTCATCCTGGCTGCTTTCTTTTATCACACCTTTTTGACCGATATTGAAACAAATATTTTCACTGGAAACCATTACTTTTGAACTATAATGTGCTGAAAACAATCAAAAGCTCTAAAAACAAACCAAATTTCCTTGAATTCTAAATTGAAAACCTTGCTCACTTCACCTTCCAAAAGCTGGCAACTCTCTTTTATGCAAACACTAATAACTTGGTAATTTCTTCGCTATAGATTATGAAGGAAATATAAATAAAAATGAAGAAAAATATCATCTATTTATGGTAAAGAATGATCAAGGTACGCAACTCATAATTGGGTAATCCCATCACTTCTTCCTTCAATTTGTCATACTGTGACATCAACACTTTCTCCTAGCCATAGCCTCTGATTATGATAGGAAATTGAATTAAAATGAGTGCAGAATTGATGAAAAATCCTTATTAAATTCGACAAGAGGTCAATTCTATTCTGATTAGCTGATCCTCAGACACCTCAGCTACCTTTCCAAGCTATCATAACTTCTTTGAATCCTCATTGGCTAATGAATTTTCAACTTTGGTGCATCATCAACTGTATTAATTTTTACCATGCCTTAACTTTCACTTTTCCTTATTAGCGACCTCATGACTACAACTTATCTCCATGTCACTGAGAAAAATCCTTAACTATGATCACTTTTTAAGACTTGGCGACAGAAAAAATTATTAACTTTAGTTCAAATCCTGTCTACCTTCTTGCAACCATGCAATTGTGTAAAAGGTAAGTCACTGAGAGATTTCCTTTAATCTGGGTTTATTCTGAGACTACATGATCATCGTTGATTTTATTTTGATCTGACGCCCTTCACCAAGTCTTATAATCTTTTGGTATAACCCTAAATTATTCCGAGACTTCATGACATAAGCTTTTAATATCTTTGCTTTTACAGTTTAATTCCTTTTGGAGACTACGTGACTTAGAACCTGTCTCATTGTCGCTTAACAAATTTCATTTTATCAAATCCATCAAGAGACTCCCCAACTACCATTGAACTTTCTTAGCTTAGAATCTAACAACCAATATTAAGTCTCATAATATTTATACCAAACCCTAATATGTCTTGAGACCTAGCGACTAAAACATAATGTAACATTTATTTCTTTCCGTCTCTTCATCGCTGGAAAAAAATACACTTGGCCATATTATTTAGAGATTACTTGACAACCGTTGATCTTCAATCTGACATCATCTAAAGGCTCCTGCTAAGTCTCTTAATATTTCATGTAAACCCTAAATCATCTGGAGACCTAGCAACAATAATATTTTTCAATCGCCAAATAATTTTATTGTATTAAAAATTAATCAGAGACCACGCGACTATACCCTTTGTCTTTATCATATTTAGCCATGTGTCTCAATGTTATTCCTTGTCTCCTGATCACTGAATAACTATTGAATTTTCAAATGCTAAAAGCAACTTTGCGCCATCCATTGGATCTTTCCTTGATCTAAAGGCTATCTCCAAGTCTCATGACCTTTTTGTTAACTCATCTTTTATTCTAAGACCTAGGGACTGTATTTATTTTGAACCCTCTTTAACCCTGGCTTGTTTTAGAGACCTAGCAACCAAGGAAAATTCAATGTCACTAAATGATTTACTAACTATAGAGTTTATTAGGAGATATCCCAACCACCATTAGATATTTCATTAGACGGATGGTATGTGCCAAGTCTCATGATCTTTTGAAGTGTATTGTCTTTATTAAGAGACAATGTGACCAATGTGTTTTTCCAAGTCTCTAGATTAGATAGAATATTCACTTTCCTTCATGAGACTAAGCGACTGAATATTAGCACATACAAATAACTCAAACATAAGTTATGAAAAAGTAACATGAAAATAGAACCTGTTTAAGAAATTTAGGGCTTTTTTGCATTTTGAGTAGAAATAACCTAAGGGCTTAGGGTTTTTGACATTTTCAACTAGGTTTTGAGTTAAAACATTATTTCCAGAGGTATATTAATAATTTCAACCATAGTTTTGAACCTTTTGAGCATAAGCAAGACATGAGAATTCAAAATTTTACAGGGCAAACTACAACTAGAAATACAACCAACTATGGCTCTATCTGACGATGACTAAACACAAGTTTATGACAAGAATCTTAGAATCTCTAGTTGCAGACCATTTTATTTGACGTTGATTACCCTATTTTTGAAGGGAAAAACACAATTGAAAGGGAAACCTACTTATATACATATGATACAAAAGTTACTATGCATAAAAACTTTTATCTTTTCAATTGAAGAAAGGCTTCAGAAATTTCTCATTCACTGGAAATTCATATTCTTCTTCATTCATGTTCTTCAATATATAGGAATCTTTACCAAATTTCTGAGAAATAATAAAGGGACCAAGCCATAGTGATTCAAAATTTTTATGCTTTCCCTTATCCTCTGCTCTCACATTCCATTAGAGTACAAGGTCACCACGTATAAAATTTTTGCAACCTGATCTTTTGTCAAATAGATACTTCATCTTTTGTTGCATGTTTATATTCTCTTTATTCCCCTCTCTTCTGATTTCATCTAGCTCAGCTAGTTGCAATATTCTGCCTTTCATTGGATCTAAAATTTCTAGCTCTTCTTCTTGAATGAACTTGTATATAGGTAACAGATTCTTCACATGAAATATATAATGTAAACCATAAAAAAGTTCAAATGGTGACTTATCAGTGCCCTTTTCAACTATTATTCTATCAGCCCATAGTGATAATTTTAGTTTTGTATGTCATTCTCTCTTGTTCTTCTCAAGAGTCTTCTTCAAAATCTTCAATATGATTTTGTTACTAGATTCAACTTTTCCATTTTCTTGAGGATGGTATGGGGATGAATATGACATCATTATCCCATACTTCTCACAAAAAGCTTTTATCTCATCTGACCTAAAACACATGACATTATCCATTACTAACATTATAGGCACACCAAATCTGGTTAATATATTTTCCATCAGGAATTAAATAACAACATTACTTGTTGCCTTTTTTGTGGGTATAGCTTCAATCCATTTTGTAAAATAATCTATGGCTACAAGTATCTAGTTGTGTCCACCATTGGATTTTTCTAAAAATTAACCTATAAAATCGATTCCCCACATAGTAAAAGGAGCTTCAACACTTATAGGATTTAATAACAGATCTCCTGAAAATTTAAAATTATTTGTGAACCTTTGACATGGTTCACATCTCCTAACATATGCATAGGTATCCTTGAATAAATTTGGCCAAAAATATATAGCCCTTAGGATTTTGTGGGAAGTAGTCTTGGCAGAAGAATGGCTTCCACAGACCCCAGCATGCATTTCATTTAATATTTTCTCAGATTGGCTTTGATCTAGACATAGCAGTAATACACAATTTCTATCTTTCCAGTATAAATCTCCTTATACTAAATTGTATCTCTGAGCCTATAATCTGAGACTTCTCTTTTGGTTATCTATCATAGCATTAGGACACTTGTCATTTTTTTAAGAAAAATAAAATGTCAGCATAAAATGGTTTTTTCTCTATACTTGTAATTGTTTGATCATGAATATATGTTTGACTTAATTTTACTGAATCCAAGTTCTCCTTTGTCCTTAGTTTTTCCAAACCTTGACCTCTTACCAATTTTTTAATGTGGATTTCTATGCTGAATTTTGGAAATTAGTTAATCCATTTACATCTCTTACCAGTCACTTCTGATTAGGTAAGAATGTCCTTTACTTCTACATGAGGTACATATGCCAACACCTTAGCACAACCTAAGTATGGTCTAAAATATTTTACAACCTTTACTAGGGAATATGCTTCCTTTCCCATCATCTCATAATTCAATTCTGCAAATTGA
The DNA here is from genome assembly GCA_018584345.1 of Thuja plicata. Lineage (NCBI taxonomy): Eukaryota > Viridiplantae > Streptophyta > Pinopsida > Cupressales > Cupressaceae > Thuja > Thuja plicata. The sequence goes on from MU226514.1 coordinate 577,149, forward strand.
AGGGATTTGCTAAAAAAGGCTATTGGATGTTCAAACCCTTCATCATCCTTTTGTACAAGAACATCAAAAATAGTGTTAAAAGATGCAAAGGAAAATAAAGAAAAGGGCTTACTGTAGTCTAGTGATTTCAAAAAAGGTGCCTCTTGTACTGCTTTCTTTATTCTCTCAAACGATATTTGAGCTTCCTCACTCCAGTAAAATTTTGCATCTTTCTCTGCAAAGTTAGCTATGAATCTTTTGACAAAGTTTATCTTTCCTAAGAAAGATTGTACTCCTTTTATATTTTTTGGAGAAATGGCCTTTTGGATAGCCTCTATTCTCTCAGGGTCTATCCTAACTCCATCCTTGGAGACTATATGTCCTATAAATTTTCCCTTTGTGACTGTAAAATGGCATTTTCTAGGGTTTAATGAAACACCACACTCTAAAGACTTATTAAAAAATTTCTCTAGATTTTCACAGTGATCCCCTACCTTTTTAGAATATGCAGTCAATTCATCTTGATAAATAACCATGAATAGATCAATAAATTCTTTAAATGCCACATCCATGGCTCTTTGAAAAGTTTCTCCCGCATTTATTAATCCAAAGGGCATTCTAACATAGACATAGGTTCACCATGGAGTAGTAAAAGAAGTCTTGAATTTCTCTGATTCTTTCACAAGTACCTGGTTGTAACCTGAGAATCCATCCATCATTGATAGAAATTCACAACCAGTTACCTTATGCAACATTGCTTCCATGTTTGGTAGAGAATAGTTATCTTTTAAGGAATCAATATTCAAGTTTCTGAAATCTACACATAGTCTTATGTCATGATTCTTCTTTCTTACTAGTACTAAGTTTGAGACCCAAGTTGAGTGTCTAATAGGCTGAATGATTCTAGCATCTTTTAACTTCATTAACTCCTATTGCATCTTAGGAGCCAATAAAGGATTAATAGGTCTCTTCTTTTGTCTAAATGGTTTTATATAAGTTTTGAGTGGGATTTCATGTTGGAAAAGATCCTCTCTATAAGCCTTAAGATATTCATATGACCAAGAAAAAACATGCTTATGTTTTCTTAGTAGTTTTATCAGGTTGATTCTAATATGAGATTCTAATCCTTTTCCAATGTAAACTATTTAAGGAGTGGTCTATGAACCCAAATTTATTTCCTCTAAGTCCTCAATCTTGGCATTGCTTATTCCTGATGTTTGTTCACTTTGATTAGTAAACAATGCATCTAGTTCTACCACTCCCTTAGGAATCTGGTTAGAACTAAGTTGGACAACCTCATCCCCCAGTATGTAATCCTTACCACCAATGACTTTAAGCATATTATTACAATCTATACGCTGGTCCTGATAATGGTCAAGGCACTGAAGAAATCTAAGGATATCATCCTCAAACACTTGCGACTTGTAAATGTTGTCAGGGAAAACTGGTCTTCTTTTGACTTCCACAATTGATACCCCATTTAAGGTCATATCATCAGTTTTCAAGGAAACATTGGCCAATAAATCTGCCATTATGATTCTAGACCTTTCTATCCAGTTTATATTAAAGGCATCAAACAATTCTATTTGGTCCCAAATAGCATGTCTATACATTTATAATCTATCATTCTTTACAATATATTTGGACCTCACTTTGGCTACTACTAATTTTGAGTCACCATAGACTTTTAAACATTTTATACCATGTTTAGTATCAATTTCTAGCCCTAGAAACAAAGCTTCATATTCTGCGGTATTATTTATACATTGAAAAGATAGCAAAAAAGAATATTTGAATGTGGTGCCTGGTGGAGAAATAAATAGAACTCTAGCTCTTGATCCTTCCATTTAATAGGCTCCATCAAAGTACATTTTCCACAAACCATTATTTTGTACAGATAACTCCTTCACTGAAGGGTTGACATTTTCACATTGGTGATCACTCCTTTTGATTCTTAAATTTTCCATGTCAATATCAACACAATAATTAATATCTGTATCCTAAAGCAATTCTATCATGTGAGGTGTTCTTCCATCTCTAGATACTTTTACATTATTTCCAGGTATATTGAAAGTGGTATAGGATAGGTCACATTGAATACTACTACCCATTGAGGCACTCCATTTTCTAGATAACAACATGCCATAGTGTGGTGGTATATCAAACACTAGTACACTCATAGTTAAAAATGTATCTAGACACATGACTAATTTGTAGGGTAGGGCTTCAATAGTCCCAACAACATGGTTTTCTCTTTATTCCATTGCTTGGCATCTCCCATGAGGAGTATCCACTTGTAAACCCATGTAACTCATTATCTCTGCAGGCATTACTATATTTAATGCTCCTGAATCAATCATACAATTTCTCAGCATCTTTCCATTTATAACCAATGTTAAGAAAAAGGGGTCAACAAGCCCTATAGAAGTATTTGTATTCAAGTAAATTTGAGGGATCTCAGGGATTGTCCCCTCAGGCTCCTTTCCCTTGCTATTAAGTTTCTTTTCAATATGCTCTATTTTGTGAGGTTTTATCAGTGATACATTATTCACTACTGATAGAAATTTATTTTTATGTTATTTTATTCTCATCATCTCGAGGAATGGGACCTTCACTATCATCTGAGATAAGCACTGTCCCATATCTACTCGAGTATACTTTACATCAGTGGTTTTAGATTTTTCTACAATGATATTATTCTCTTCTAGTTGAATATGCATAGCAGGTTCTTCCCTCCTAGATTTCTTATTTTCCACTTTAGGGGAAGAAGAACTTTCCTCTAGCTCTTTAGCATTTTCTACATGTACATATTTTTTCTCACTAGCTTTATTTACTATCTTGACCTTAGGTCTATTTGCATTTTCCCTAGGTCCATCCTTTTTAGGTGCATATTTGGCATCTATTTTGTTTTCTTTTATAAATATGCCTGATGGTTGACTACCAACATTACCCACCACTATGTTTCTAGGTGATAGTTGTTTCTAACTTTTTTCACTAAGTCAACAGTGATTATGGGGTTTTCCTCAACAGAGGCTTTTCTCACTACTGGAGATTCCTGACTATTTTGGGCATAACACCTGATGTGATCAACCCTTTCTTCTTCCTCACTATCTGACAAGACTTGTTGCTGGTGAATTTCTATTCTTCCTTGCAAGCCATATATGTCATGATTCTCAACTTCTTCATCAGAATCCATATCATGATAGGAATATGCATTATTCATACTATAATCACATGTATCATCTTCATCCTTATCTTTCTCCTCATTTGATTTTAAATCTAAATAAACAACACAAAATTTAGGATTGTGTGGTGCCTCATAGGCCTCACACTAGAAGTCATCATTGCACATATGAATAGTATTTTTATGTAAAGGATCAGGGGTCTTATTCTCAGTTTTCTCTTTTTTAGGTGGAGCAATAGGCTTACCATCCTTAAGTTGGGTACCATTAGGGTAGTTTTGCATCCTATTTTGTGGATTGTAATTATTATTATAGGATGGCTTATTATTTTGAGGAACCCTATACTCTCTGTACTCAATTTCCTTTTGATTGCTTCTATTAAAGTGTGGATCCTCTCTTTTATCCAACTTCCCTGATATCCTTTTGTTCATTTCTATGTTCAAATCTATTTTATAGGCTTTTGTTAAAGTCCTAGGATTTTTATCCCTCAATGCATAGACCATTTTTGAATCAAAGGCATTAAGATAGGTAGCCAGACATACCTTTTGGTCCATCTTCATCTTTTGGAATAGCTTATGCATAGCTCGCTTAAATCTTGTATTGAACTTTGTTACTTATTCATTTGAGTTCTTCCTTATGTTGTTAAACTCATTAAGCAAAAACCCTTCATTAGTCTTGTCACCATATTGATCCTTGAAAAGATCAATCAATTCATCCATCATTCCTACAGAACCATGAGATAATCTCCTAAACCATTCCCTAGCATCTTCTACTAGAGATTGCACAAGTAGCTTCATAAGAAAATCTTCATGATTGATATTTAAATCATCTATAACATCAAAGAATTTTCTCTAATGTTCTTCGCAGGTGACAACATTATTACCTAAAAATTTTGGGAGCTTTTCTCCCATATCCTCTGGTATTACATTAGGATAACCTGGAATTCCAAAGAAAGAAAATTGCTTATACCTTTCTGTAGGAAGGGGTCTCCTTTGAAATTTGTCATTCTCCTTGGGAGAAAATAATTTTCTATGGTCTTTGAAAGAAGAAGCCTTATTTTTTGATGTTGTAGGGTGCTGTGTATCAGCAAAAGAAATTGTAGTTGACTGCAAAAAGTCAATTTTTCTTTTCATTTCAATGGTAGCAACTTCTGCTTTAGATTTTTCAAACATCTTAGCCATAATTTCTTTTTCTTTTCTAATTTTTTCAAGTTCAATGTCTAATTTGGACATTTTCTCTGTTAGGTTCTTTTGAGTTTTAGGCTTCTCAACTTATGTTCTACAACTTTACTCTTTCATTTATCTTTGAAGTCTTGAGAACCTAACTTTTGGTGGGTGCTAGGAATCTCTTATGTTCCTTTTCCCTTTTCATCTATTGAACAAGGGAAAGTTGTTTCATGAGGATTCTTTCTTCCTCTGCAAGCTCATCAGAAGGAACTTCCTCAGAATTTGAACTAACTATATCTATTCCTTCTCTCTCACTAGAAGTGGTAGTGAGTGCATTAGTGTCTAGTCCAAGCAAGGTAATCTTTAAGAAACCCCCCTTTCAAAAAAGTTGTAAAAAAATAGCAAAATTTAGAAAACTACAAAGGAAATTATTAATTTTACTTGTGATTTTTTTTTTACAAACAATAAAAATAATCTCAGTTGGTGAATAAAAAATAGTATTTATAGTATAAAAATATATATGGGCAAATAAATAATAGTATTTATAGTATAAAAAATATATATTGGCGAATAAAAAATAGTATTTATAGTATATATATATATATGTATATATATATATGTATATATATATATATGTATATGTATATATATACATATATATACATATATATATACATATATACATATAT
>MU226514.1:600329-614475 GCA_018584345.1 Thuja plicata
GTCTAAGTTGGGCTCCTTCTGAGTCATTACTCTGACTCTCATTCCTATGGTTATCTTGATTTTTTTCTCCTTCACGTTCCCCATGGGAACTCTCTAGGCGAGATCTAGAGGAAGACTGCTGAGTTCTATCCCTAGCTCTTCCGTGGGTAATAGGAGGCATCCTAGGAGAGTGGTGCAATATTAGTTTTAAGTGCATGTTTTAAAAGTAGCATTCAATGTGTTAAAAAAGTTTTGAGTTTTCAAACGTAACTAGACCCTGAGCTCCTAGTGCAGAAACTAGGGCTCTAATACCAAATGTAATGTCCCTGCCAGGGAACCCATAAGGAATCAGGTCTTAAGACCAAAAATTACAACTAACAATTTTTTTTTTTGATCATTACATCATTACTACTTCACATTTACATTCCTTATGGGTTCCCTGGTGGGGACATTACAATACGAAAGGATTTGTGCGGGATTTTGTAACATTATATGATAGCAGAGATTTTAAGAAGACCTTCACCATAACTTCAGAAGGGTTCCAAAGGCCTCTCATTTAGATGTACCAAAGTTGAGACAATGTTAGATGAATTGTTTGTGTAACTTTGGAACCAAGCCAGCTTAAGTTGATCAGGTTGAATCTAACAGTGCGTGCAAAGCCTTAAAATAAAGTTGATTATTCTTTATGGTTTAAGGCATTGCATGGAGCTTCCATGTGTCCAGGTGGGGCAAAGCTAAACGTAACATTTAATTAAAAGGAAACATCTTAGATTAAATCCAACGGCAGGTGTAAAGCCTTAAGGATAAGATGCAAGGATAATAACCATCAAGGCAACACGATAGAATGATACCTGGCAATCGGTGGGTTAAATTTGAAAATTCAAGCACTATTTAAAGAATGACATCTTGGATCTGATCTAATGGTGGGCATATTTCCTTGAACATAAGATGAAGGGTAGTTAATCAATGAGGGAATGTGAAATGCCACCACGTGTCCCATTATGCAAGCTACAGACCCTGCTTAATCAAAAGGTGGTTAGTTAAAGACCATGTAAGTTGAGGATGATCCAACGGTGGGTACTTTGCCTTGAAAGATAGTTGATCAGTTTTTAATCTTCAAGGCATTGCACCATGATGACAGTGTCTCTACCAGATTTAAAGCCATGGATTATTGAAAGAAGTAAAATTAGAACAGATCTTGAACATCTAGCGGCTGGCATAAAGCCTCAAAGAAAAGTTTCTTGATGGTTAATCTTCAAGGCATTACGCCATGGGGATGTGTGTCCTAGATGTTGGGGCCCATATGCAGCATAAAGAAAGATATCTTATGGGTAAGTTAAGGAAGATCAAACGTTGGGTGCAAAGCCTTAAGATGAAACTACTTGCTAGTTATCCTTTGAGGGAACACGATAGGATGCCATGTGTCATGGTTGATGAACATTATGAAAGGCTTTCTCAAAATCATTGAATGAGAAAGAAAGGTAGTAAGATCAACAACTATGTTTTAAAATGGAAAAATCTAACAACAAGTTTGAACTCAACAGAAGTAATGGTGAACATGTGTGTCGCTTGGAAATAAATTGACTACATAAAGTGATAGGATCGTTAGGTTTTAATTCATCATTCAAAATTATTGTGCATCATCGGTGAGTTCTGAAGTGGAGCATTTTCAAAGTGAAGTGTTTTCAAAGCTATTAGATCATCTGCTAAACGGGTATTGTTTTGTTTTTGTGATTCAATTTCTTAAAAAACTTTGCAAACATATTAGGGCTTATTGCAGTAAATACATACAGGTATTAGAGATATAATCTATGGTAAAATTTCAAACGCTACATCACATAATGCCACCCAAGAGAGAATTCAAGGGAAGGGTCGATTATCAAGAGAGAAATGTATGTGACAATTTACTCCAACAATTGACTAGATCAACTAATGATTGCACTAAATTGAAGGAAGAAATCCCTAAAGACCCAGAGGTTAGGAGTGTAGAGGGATTGTATAACTATGGGAGATGGGTGCAGAATGCCAATATGGGCATAAAAGGATTGGCCCTTTTCAAAATTGTTTTTGTCTAGAGGAACTCTTTTGCTCCAAATAGTAATGTCTGGTAGGTTTTTGTTGGTAAATTTGAAGTACCTAGGGTGTTTATGGATGTGGATTTACTCATGTAGATAGCAGAGAAGTATGATGAAATAGCTAGAGTAGTGCTGGACAAAAAAGGGCACGTCATGATTAGCATAACTGCTGAAGAGATAAGAGAAGTGTTCAGTCTAAATGAACCAGACACCCTTATGGAGAAAATTTATTTTAATGAATTCAAGGAAATATACCAAGCTCAAAGGAGCTATCTTAGGGGAGGCCCACTAAAAGAGTTTTTTTTCAAAAGTGGGAGACCTAGTGTTAGTAGGTGCTAACACAAATAAACCTTTTATAGTTGATTTGTTCACTCCCAAGGCCAGAGGATTTTACAGGTCCTTGTGCCATATCTTCTGGGAAGATGAGGGGAATGAGATGTCAATCCCTCTCATGTTTATGATGGTCCAAATCTCGCATCCTCACCTTGCCATAATTTTTTATTTTGCCCCATATTTGGCCAATTTGATTCATGAAGGTTTGAAATGTATTCAAAATTCACAGCTCACCAAGCCTTTCACTTGGTATTCTTTACTCATGCACATGTTCCTATTTAAAGGGGTAGATTATTTTGAAGAAGAGATGAGGTTGTAGAGAATTAGAGATGATGAGGATATGCCAGTACAGTTATGGAATGTTGATAGGTCATGGTACAATAAGGAGGCTAGCTTCATCACATTTGATAGGTGTTTCGCAACTAGGCTTAGAAGGTTACTTTTTGGAGATGAGCCTAGAATCCCTGTATCACTAATGAATTTTTTGAGACCCATGGAGCATAATCAGGAGCTCAAAATGGTGCATAACTAGGGGGATGTTATTATATACCCAGTTTCTATTGTGTTTAGAATGTATGGTTTTAGAGGACTACCCCACATCCTACCATATAGGGTCCCTTTGAATTTAGGATTTGCAGAAATAATCAGGCAAATTGGTGGCCTTTGGGTTGAAGCACTTATAGGGAGAGGAAAAGGGACAATTTTCCCTACTATCACCAATGCCCACCAATTAATCATCACAAAGGGAGGGTGGAAGAGCTTGCAGACTTTATTTGAGCCATATCACTTAACTCCTATCAAGGCAAGATGTGCTGATCATGAAGCCTTCATAAAGGATATGTTTAGGAAGAAGACTAGATGCTTGGTATTGGACCACCAATTTAAATTCCCAGAGGATATCATCAAGAAAGAGTTTGACATGATTAAGCAAGAAATAAAGAAAGATAAATGCATGGCTTACAAGAAAATACTGGACTTTGTGCAGTATTTTGATAAACTATATAACCCCCTAAGGGAATTTTAGCCATGGGCTAAGAAAATTGATTCATTAATGACAATGTTTGAAGAAATTATGCAAGTAGTGAATCAGAAAAGAGAACAAATATTGTAGAAAGAGCCAAAAATGGCTAAAGAAGTATTGAGTAGGATCATTCATACTAGAGGGGTTCCTCCTGGTAAATATGTTGTATATCAAATGAAAGGATATAGTGCAGTGGTACCAAAAGTAGAAAAGACTACTGATCCAAAGGGTAAGAGGCCATTGGAGGCTAGCTCTAGCACATTTACAAGCCCCAAAAGGCATAGGGTAGGAGAAGAATCCCAACAAGAATCAAATGTATATTCTACATCCCAATATACCCTACATATAGATGATCAAGTTGTTTTAGAGCAGCTACTAGAGATGGGGAATGCTAGTTAGATTTTTGTCACCTCTAAAGAAATACAAGAAGGCACACCAGCAACAACTAAAGTTAGTGAGTTTGACCTTACAGTGGAAGAATATGCTGGAAAGGAATTGGACCCACTTACACAGCAAGCCAATGACAAGTTTTTGTCTGATGACAATTTTTTTAAGTCCAGGGCCTTTTTAAAATTCTTATGGAGAATTCATATAAATGAATTCATAGAAAAAATTCAAAAGAAGCAGGAAGAACACCTTTCCAAGGATAAGGAGGAGCTTGAAACTAAAATCAAGCAAGAAATGATGGCCAAGTTTGCCAAAATAACTCCAGATGATGGGAGGGAACTAGTGAAGAAGGAGGGTGTATTAATACTTTATGAATGGGACATTGCTGATGCAATTGTCTTTGATTCAATTAGAAAAGAAACCACTATAGTGCATTCCACAAAAGCACAAGCTCAGCAAGCTTCAAAATGCATAAAATTCAGTGAAGACCATGCTACACTAGTAATGTGGCATATTAAGAAGAGAAGCAATAGGGAAACTAATAAAGAAAACCAAGCTGATCTTTTAGGAAATCTACTGGTTAAGAGAGTTGCTGATACAGGGGCTATGGAAGCAGCAAACATCACTCTAGAATCAGCAAAATTTGGGGTGAAAGTAGCCCAAAAGTTGCAGGATGCAAATAAAACCCTAGAGGAGAGATTTAGCATAGTTTTGAAGGGGTACAATGAACACTAATTGTCAAATTTAGAGAAGGGAAAAATCATAGCCCAACTAAAGGGTTAATTGTCAATCTAGGATTCATCCCAAAGAATGATAGAAGCATAGGCATATCAACCCTCTTCCTCTAGCCCAATAATAGAGTTTCCTCCTTCTCCCTCTCCTTTAGGCTTCACCTCAGAAGCTTAATTGCAATATGAAAAGAATAAACTGATAGCAGAAAGGACAAGCTTAGAGAAGGCTAGAAACTGATGGGATGAAGAAAGCACCAAGTTCAAAGAGGGACAAAATTTTGTAAAATAGTTATATGAGGATAAGTTAAGGACCATTGTCATGCGCTTTGTTGATAGATTAGATATGACAACTATTTATTCTCAGGGTGAGAATTTAAGAGGTATAATAAATTGTTTTTATAAAGATCAGGTCCAGGTGGATGCCCTCAAGAAACAATGGAAGGATAGAAAAGGTGAGCTAAAGTCACTCTGTGATGAGCAGGAAAGGAATGATGGTGTGGAACTAGATATTTTCCTAACCTCTACCTATAAATGTCTTAAAGATTTAATTAATCTAGACATTAAGAGGAGTGTAATAATCAGGAAGGCACAAGCCCTAAGAAAAGAATACTCCCATTTACATTTTGAAATATTCCCATCCATATTTAAAAAGAATGGCCATTTGAAGAGAGAGCCACTATGGAGGGAAGAAGTTGGTGATGAGATAGCTATCAGGATAAACAACATAGTAAATATGGATAGTACAGTAGTATTTGTAGAAAAAAATGACACTATTCAAGAAGCTAGAGTATTCTTCAATTTTTGAAGGGAATAAATTGAGCAAAAAAAGATAAATTGGGAGAGGATAAATAGTAACATAAAGGAGATCCTCAATTTTGCATGGCCCATTGATGAGGTGTTTACTTCATGGAAAGACAAGTTTGTAGAAGGTTCCCCAGAGGAAAAGAATGAATAGAGTTAACTGATCGGTGGTTTTCCATTTTTAGTGACAACAACAATTTTATATGGCAGCTTCTTAAATATAGCAAAGAAATTAAAGAGGCCAAGTAGTCAAAAGACAAAGAATTCCAAAAAATCTTGTAAAAAATTGGTTATCACTTCCACTAATTTTTTTCTTTTCTATGAGTCATGTGTTTTTTCCTCACTCTAATTGATCTGAAGCTTGTTGCAATCCTACTCTATAAGAGGTTTACCAAGATCATTGGAAAGGGCTAGAAAATTTTGTATTGTAATCTTTTGCAAAGTTTTAGTCTGAGAAATATAGCAAAAATTGTACTAGTTAAGTGTGATAAATAGAGAAATAGTTGAAAGCTCTCTTGAAAATTATTGAAGAGGTTATTTTTGAATACATTTTGTATGCTGGATGTGATTTTCTATACTTAATACAAAGATCCCGGTTCCAATCTCTCTTGTGTCATCTTATCTTTTGAGTTATGAGTTTTCTAATTCATTAGCATAGAATTTATCTGTGTATGTGTATTTTTTTAGAGTTTTGATCAAGGATCAGATTAAATGATGCTCTAATTAATGCATAGATTCATATTGATATGAAGTAAGACCTAAAGTGTAGAAACATTATCAGAGTGTTTGTCAGTTGGTCATTTTCTTGATGTGAAGTAATATTTGGAGTTGGATACTTCCTAAAATTGGATAGAAGAAGAAGAGGTTGTTTTCTTATTGTCACAACATTAAAAACAACCAACACATTATACATTACAAAAATCATGAACATTACTTATTAGTAATTACTTGTAATATGAGTCAATTTCAAATTGTCAATATTCAAGTCCAATAAGTACAGTAATAACTAAAAGGTAATAAGTATATAGTGTATAAATACCTATTAAGTATTAACTAAAATTTGAATGCTAATTCTAATTTCTAAATCACTTCACTCACTTAGTGAGAAGTCTATAGCTTTTATATCCCACATGGAATCCAGCTCCTGAAATTGACTAGTAGCAAGAGCTTCTTCTTCATTCTGAGTTGGGTATTCAAAATCAAAAAGTTCTTCATCTTCATTTTGAGTCTGGAACCAAGATCCATCATTTGTTTTAGAACTAGAAGTAGCACTAGTACCACCAGGTTTTGAAGTGTTCAAAATCCCTCGTCTTTCATGCATGGAATTCCAAATTACCAATGCCCTATCATAAGGAAATTCTCTAACATTCTACTGTGTTACAAACAACCTCAAGCAAGTTTCAAAATTTTTGTCTAGTTTTTTTTTTATCTTTGATTTCAAAAACCTCAATGCACTGAAAAATCTTTCATCTTCCACCGACTCCAATATCATTGTTTGAAATAATTATCAAGTTTGAAATATTATGATATTGAATCACACAATACTTCACTCTGTTCTATCCTTTCCAAAGCCTGGTTATTGCACCAGGTTCAAATGGATTCTCTAGGTTTTTAATCTGCAATTTCATACATGATGCACATTGTCTACATTATTTTTTAAGATTAGCTGAATCTAAAATTCCTTCAATTGGTTTTCCATTGCAATCTGCATGTTTTGAAAACTCTCTGATCAATTCATCAATATTTTATGAAAGATTTGTGCATCAGTTTGTTTATCTCCAAGGTTTTTCCAAAATTGAGGAAACACACAACCCATGGCTTCAATAATTTCTTCTTGAGGGAATATTTCATGAATCTTACTTGAAATTTGGTAGGAAATTGACTTCAAATTATCACTAATAGATTTAACAATACTGTCAAAATTAGTCTTTTTAACTAGAAGTAGTATGTCTCGATTGCCTGTCTTAGATTGGTGCATTGGTATTTCATATCCTTTCACAAACAAACATAAATCATTATCTACATTAAATTGTAAAAAATTCTTAGCATGATTCAAATCTGTAATTTTCTGCCACTTGAAAAAAATTGGGCTTTGAATTGTTGTCATATATGAGTACAGACAATCCAAGGCAATGCATGTCATTTTACGTAAACTTCTATACTCATGGATATACATAGTTATGTCTTGGGCTTTCTTAACAATTTTTTTCATTAAATATAGCATGGGGAGAAGACTAGCTAAAGTTAACAGAGTCTCTATATTACTTAACTTATGTAACAAATTAGGAGCTTTGTCTACTGTGAGGCGTTGCTCATATATTATTCTGGTCAAGGGTTGATATTCTATTAGAACTCTTTCTACTGGTCCATGCAAAGAGATCCATCTAGTCTCAACATCCTTGAGAAGCTTGTTTCCTAGTGTTACTCCCTATGAAAAAATCTTAAATTCTACAAAATGTTTTGGACTTCTGCAAAAGTAAGAGTGTATCTCACGAACTAGATCTTCAACTTTTGACTCTGTAGGAAAATCGCTTACAATTTTATATGCTAAATTAATTCGATGGGACATGCAATGTATGCCTTGCATTACTATAGCTCCATCAACTCCAACACACACTAGCTTCTTCCCAATTGTCAAATCATCCATGCTAGAAACTTCATTCAAAGCATTCTTCACTTCAAAATATAAGTTTTCTATTGTTGAATTTCCCCTCACTTTATGAACACACAATAGATGAGCTTGGTGGACATGTTCTTTTACTGTATACACATGCATATCGACCCAAGCAGTGTTATCTACTGCAGTAAATTCATCTATGGATAATGAAATGAATTTGGATTGTTTTACTTTCTCCTATAAATTTTTCTTTTCCACCTCAGAAAGATAGTTTTCCATTTCCCATCCAATGTTTGTTGACCAATGTGACATAGGATAGTGAGGAACTCTCAAAAAGGATAATAAATTACCTTATTCTGAGAAGTCTCTCATAGGACACCCTCTAGACATAATATGAAAAACAACACTCATCTGAATGGTCTTTGTCGGGTTTGCTTCATTCGCTGCATATTTAAACCCAACCTTGATTGGATTTTCACTACTAGAAATTATTTCCATTCTCTTGTTATGATCTTCATATTATATGGCATACTTAACATGAAGAGATTCTTCCTTTGATTTCCATCTCACTACTAATACTTCTTGTCCATCTATGATCTATTTTTCATAAACCTTACCAATATGCTTTTCTATAGTGTCAAGCTTTAGCTGCAACATCTTCTCTCTTTTATTTTTCCAGGTACAAATCTTACACCTACATTCTGTTAGTTGTTCATCATTGTTTACGACTGGTTCAATGAACCAGTAATTTGCTACCCAATCAACCTTAAAATTTATTGTCATTTCCCACTCCCGCTCAATTTTTACTACTCTTTTTTCTTTCTTTCTACCAACATCATTATTATCTTCAATGCTAGCATTTTCATCCAACTGGTTCTGTGTATCCCTTATAACATCTTTTGTCATGCCACCATTGTTATCCTCATTTGATGCATTTTAATTTTGATTTTACTCAATGACAACCCCATCTTGTGGTAGTGGTACTGGTGATCTACTGTGAATGGCTTTTGCACTTGCAATTGTAGAAGTTGATGGAGTTGAAACATTGCCAAATCCAAAGAAAGCCTTTATGGTAGTATCTTTAAGTTTTGGGCTTTTTGATGGCCTCCCAGACCCTTCACTTCCCTGAGGATTCTTAGCTTTCCCTTCACTACCCTGACAATTAGGAGTCCTACCCTTGTCTAGCTTTCCAATCCCTTCACTTCCTTGAGTAGAGTGAGAAGTTTGAGTCTCAAGTTCAACATCCCCTGACATCTCAATCTCTTCAGTGGCCTAATGATACTCAGGATAGTCACCCTTATCCAACATCTTGACCTCTCACTAGTCACTAAGAAATTAATAGAAATACTATGAAATGTGAACAAATAATTGCTTACTTTGTGGCTTGGTCTAGCTTCCTCTGAATTCTGATTCTTTGAAATGCTGAAAGTGAATCCTTTGTTTACTATTGCAAGATTTCTATTTGTAAATCTGTCCCTCCAAAATTTTGTAAGGCGACAGAAAAACTGTAAGACTAACAAATTTCATATTAATTTATATCAATCCATGATTCAAATTTCCATTTTTTAAATTCCCAGGCTTTTGGCAAAAATTGGCTGACCTGCATGTATGAATTAACAAATGGTTGGTGAAATATGGTTGTGGTCAATATAAAAATTAATTAACGGTTGGAAAAATAGGTCATAGTCAATATAACAAATAATTAATGGTTTTTGAAATAGTCTGTGGTCAATATAACAAATAATTAATGGTTGGCGAAATAGTCCGTGGTCAATATAACAAATAATTAATGGTTGGAAAAATAGATCGTGATCTATAAAACAATTAATTAATGGGTTGGCTATTTTAGATTTTATATGCAATTCATAATTAATACCCTTGGTGAATAAGAGACCGTTAAAATAACCACGTTAGATTGGTTAAATGTGATTATATTGGTCAACCTCATCAAATGAAAAATCTTATTCGCTATTCCAATGAATATTTAACTGTTACCGTACCAAGATTGGGTGATTTGGGCCATCGTATAATGTGTGCGATTCACCAATTCCATGAAAGATATTGATAGAATTCACCAAAAGGAAAATATTTTCCACTAAAAATCACGTTGAGTCCAAGACTTGGGGCTTCTAAATATTTTGAGGCACTCTCTTCTTGACTAGACTGATTATTATTCTTCCTTCTAGTGCTATTCTCTTCACTTCTTGGAGGAGAATCATTGATACTTGCTTGATTTTTCTTCTGTCTCCAAGACATCCTAGTTTTTGAAGTAGTGGAGATCTCACTATCCAACTCAATTTCTAGATTGTTCTTCATTCTAGACCTAGTATTCATATTTGAAAATATATACTTTATTTTTTCAATTGATCACAAAGATTTTACTTTTAGAGTCGCCACCCAAACTTGGGGAATATTGAATACTATTAGAATGATGTGGGCAACTTTAAACTACAAATTTGATTTATCTTTTGTAACTTAGAGATTCTAAATACTTCAATAAAGATATTATAATCTCTATCCCCAGCGAAGTCACCAGTTTGTTAGGCAGCTTGGATGGGTCAACTCAATCTCTAGTTTGAAAAATTTGAAAGACACCGCATCAGAGAATCTAGGATACAAAAACCTTGTTTATACTCCCCAGCGGAGTCGTTAGTTTGTTAGAACTTTTTCTTCTAGAAACAATTTTAATATGACATTATAGTTGTGTACTTCAATGTACACTCCTATTTCATACCAAAAAAGGCTAATTGATGAGGGTATTAGATAACATCTAGGGAAACTATTACCTCCTCCTTCTTTTTTGAGATCCATTGGCTCAGGAAAGTATTACCTTTGTATGATTACTAAATGACAGTATCTTCTAGGTGGATTATCTTCTTACTAAAATGATGAAATTTCTTTTAATGGATCAACAAGCAAATGACTATGCAAAAGACTATGAATATCCTGATACAGAGATTAATGATCCATAGTAGTATTTGGACTATGACAATTAGTAAGGTAATAAGGATTCTCATCCTTCTTCTTTTTTGAGTTCTTATAAACCTTAGGAAGGATAACCTAATTCTTTTTTTAGTTCTTATAAACCTCAGGAAGAATAACCTAATTTTTTTTCAGTTCTTATGAACCTCAGGAAGAATAACCTATTTTGATTCTCTCTTAAAGGAATTAGTAAACTAGATTGTATTCCTCTAAAACACAATTACTTGAATGGAATGTATATTTGAAAAGGTGAATGATTTGATAAATTAAAATACTGGTTGGACAATGATCAATTAATTATCCATCTATAAACCAGTGCCTTATCCTTGAGCTACAAAGTCAATAGATGGAATTCCAAAGAAAAGATAAATAAAGATATTATAGGATGCCTTACAACCTTTATGAAACTCGGGTAAAGTGCCCTAAAAACTACCCTGTTACTCCCACATTGTTGTATCAAATCCTCAAATACTATTATACTCCCTGAAACTACTCACAAAACTTAGTCCTTTCCTTGAAAGAAACTTGCAAGTAGTTAGACAACTACCTTGTAACCGATATGTTTAAAGTGCCTTACATTTAAACATAAAAGAGCATACACAATAAGTAAAGAGACAAAAAAAATATATAATAAG
The DNA here is from genome assembly GCA_018584345.1 of Thuja plicata. Taxonomy (NCBI): domain Eukaryota; kingdom Viridiplantae; phylum Streptophyta; class Pinopsida; order Cupressales; family Cupressaceae; genus Thuja; species Thuja plicata. The sequence goes on from MU226514.1 coordinate 611,891, forward strand.
AGCTACACTATATTTTATTTATATATTCCTTCCTTAGTACATATAGAGACTAAAAGCTCCAAAAACTTAGACCAAATTTAGAAGTCTTGCTTGCAACTATATTTCATCCTTTCCAATTCCAACCTCTTTTACAAAATGATACCAAATAACTATTTATAGGCTTAAACCATCTTGTAATCCTTAATAAGTAAGGATTATATAAGCTTTGGATGGTTATAAGACCTAACCCTAAAATGCAGAAAAGACAAAAGACACGAATGAACCAAGCGGTGGAAGGACAACAATGAAGAATGAAATCTGATTTGCTTCTTTGTCTTCTTGTGATCTTTGGAACCTTTGTCTGTATGTGTTCAAGATAACATCTGATAGTTTTAATGAGATTAAGTGACCACCATTATAGGATAACCTACACTTATCTTTAAGATGACTAACCTTCATGTTCTCAAAGAGCAGGCACCAATCATTTCTCTACTCTTTATCAATGATATCAATGTCCTCTATAGCAACTTTCTTCTTTTTTGGCTTTGTCAGTGCATCCCATGTTGCTACATCATCTTTAGTAGGAAAATTAAAGCTCTTAATGGTCTCAAGTTGTGCTTTTTTCCTGTTCCATTGAGCATCTGTTATGCTCTTGACATATGTTAGAATTTTGTTGATGTGAGTCTTTGCCTTAAAGGCTTCATCTAAAATCTTACTATAACATTCCATGTCTAGCTCTGAAGTGTCAGTAATAAATGCCTTTTCTTAGGGAGTTTTCTATCAAACTCTACTTTCCAGGTCTCCAAGGCCTTTATCTGATTATCTTCTCCCTTCATCAGAGGAATAAATCTATTGAAATTTGATCCAAAAGAGATTTATTCTAGCCTTTATTTGATTTAATTTTCCTTTGAAAAAAGGCAAAGCCACATTTATCTTCTCAATTTCTTCACCTACCTCTGTGACTATCTCTGGAAGATCATTCCTATGTGGTCACAAAGATGCCAACCTCTCAAATAATTCAGTCCCGCTTGACCATGTTCCAAAGTAGGGGTTTAAGATAGAAATAAAATTTGTTACCTCAACATGAAAAACATGAAGCTTATTATATGCATTTAAAATGAAACCGATTTTATCCTTTAATATATCAATCCTATGCTGAAAGATACTCATTAATGATCCTAGGAAAATCTCATTGTGCTCCCTGATTCGTTCCTCTATTTCAACACTCTTCCTTGTTATCTTTGTTTGGACCTCTACATGTGTAACCTGTTTTGGTGATGCATGGATAACCTTAGGTTTCTCCATCAATTGTTGAGTCAAATCTCTAATTGCTTTCTCCAAAGCATGAATTTAAATGTAACATAACTCTATATTCTTTACAATAGTACTGGTCTCTCCCAGTAGGGCATCATACCTTTGTGATATTTTTTCATTTTTAGCTACATTCAATTGGGAAAAATGTGGCAACACCTATGAAATCTCCATTTCATTTGTATTATTAACAGACCATACCATTTGACTACCCACCATGCTTTCCTGAATATTTAACAAGGCTGGTTTTTTATGCTTAGGAGCTAGGCTCCACATTGCAATAGCCTAGGAATTTGGGTTATAACCAAATCCTCTGATCAGTTCTCCAACATGCAATTTTGATGATAGCTTTAAGACAGGTTGCTTCCTTATTTGGTCAACTATAAATGTTGAGGCTAAATCCCAGCCTTCAACAAGTAACATCCCACCGGCTTTGACCACTTTCCTTGCTTCCTCTGGAGTATTTTTCTCTATTTCAGGATCATAATCTTGTATACCCTATAAGGCTTCAGTTGTTATTGTATGTGGTAAATTTGGCCTTGTTAATCAACCATACACTTCAACATAGTCCTTATTCATCAGATACACACAAGAATGAATATGAGATTATTCATCTTGCCTATCTGTATGATTTGACTTGTTGCCTTCTATCAAGATGGGGTTTTAAAATAGTTCTCAGAACGAGATTCTCACAACCATAGACCAATATAGAATGAAGGATTTATGCTTCCATGAATGCAATGCAATGATTAATCTAGAAATGAAACATGCAAGATTGATGTAAATGATCCATTTAAACTAGAAATGAGATAAAAACTATGTCATGATTTCAATGAGATTATTATAGAAATCAAAATTAATCTATTGCAAAATGAGATTATTCTATATGAGATTATGAACTAAGAATGTAGGAACAATTCAGTATTCTAACAATGCATATGACAAGAAATTCAGGAAGGGTTTTGAATGAGAAATGGGAGTTCTTTTATAGACTCAGAGGTTGTTCAGAATAGAAACTTTCCTTTTTGAAATAAAACAGATAGAAAAGCTAGTTCAAATTTGAAAGCTTTCTTTACAAGAAAACAATAAATTGTTATTCCCTTTGCTTTAACTGTTTTCTTTCTTTGATTTTAACTGTTTTATTTATGATTTAACTATTTTGTTTTCTTTTAAAGCACAATTAATTCAAAGTTTCCATTTCTGAACTAAAGATAAGATTTTGAGAGAATATTTAATTAATTAAATAAATATGACCTCATAAATGTGTTTTTCTCAATTATCTGAATAATTAAATT
>MU226514.1:614808-625472 GCA_018584345.1 Thuja plicata
ATGTGCGAGCAACACATTAATTCAAAGAATAGTCTGATGTTTGAAGCACAGAAGAATAAATTTTGAAAATTGATGATGCAAAGATCGATTAATGAATATTTCAGATCCATCTCCAGGATAGAGCTTAACTCTCTGAAGTCTAGGTTAGGTTGCCAAGATGCTGATCAATTAGAGTTTTTGAGGGTCATCTCCAAAATGAAGCTTGATCCTCAGGGATCCCGGTCAGATTGCCCTGATACCTAATAGATTAAGATTTCAAGAATCATCTCCAAAATGAATCTTGATCCTTAAGGGTCCGGGTTAGATTGCCCCGATACCTAATAGATTAATATTTTGAGAGTCATCTCTAGAGAAAATCTTGACTCTCAGGGATCTGGGTTAGAATGCCCTGATACCTAATAGATTTACATCTTTCAAAGACTGTCCCCAAAATGAGGCTCAACCTTCAAGAGTCAGGGTTAGAATGCCATGATACCTGTCCATAAAAAAGATAGCCAAGAGAGATTTTGGGACTATCTCCAAAATGAAGCTTGGTCCCCCAATATCTAGGTTAGATTGCCCAAACACTGGTTAGATTGATATCTTTCACAAGACTATCCCCAAAATGAGGCTCAACCTTCAGGAGTTAGGGTTAGAATGCCCCGATACCTATTCCAAAAGATAGTCAAATAGTGATTCAGAATCATTTCCAGAGCAGAGCTTGATTTTCAGGAGTTAGGGTTAGAATGCCCCAATACCTAATAGATAAGTTTTCGAGAATCATCTCTAGAATGAAGCTTGATCCTCAAGAATCTGAGTTAGATTGCTTAGATACTTAATAGATTGAGATTTTGAGAATCATCTCCAGAATGAATCTTGATCCTCAGGGATCCAGGTTAGATTGCCTGATACCTAATAGATGACAAGATTTAAGGAACAAAGATGCCCTTAGTGATTGTGGAGTATCCAGTTTTGACTATGAAGTATGAAAAATTGAACATGCCCTAGGTGATGAGATACCCCTAGCAATGAGGACTTTTGAAAATCAGATCAGATTTATTAAAATAGATTCAATGATGTAATCATCCTGCCCCCTCGGGAGAAAAATGGAAAGATGACATGTCATGATGATGATCAAGAGCGAGAAATCACAGATAGATGTTTAATTAGAGATCAAGAACTTAGAACAGATTACAGAAGAATTTGGAAGATTCAAAATCAATTTTGAGAGATGTCGAGGTCGAGTTGACCCAGTTGAATTTTGATGAAAAGTGTTGAAGATTTGAGAAAATGTTGATTAGATATTATTCTAAAAAGAAAGCGATGTCAGAAAGTTGACTGCACAAGCGTCCGATCAAGTCGGCCACAAAAATTTTAAAATGCAATTTTGAGTGATATAGGAGTGTCAGATTTTGATTTTGATCCAGAAAATAGATTTAGAGTGGTCAATATAGCCAATTTTGAAGAGTGAGAGCAAGGATCAAACACTTGGGTAGTCATGATGAAGCCAAAATGGTGAAGAAGAACCCCTCATTGTACAAATCAAGGAGAATGCAATGAAGTGAACATTGAATTTCTACCACAATGCAAGTCTAGAGTGAAAATGCAATCCTATGCTATATTGAATACCTAGGACATGGTTGTGAGACCCATCGTATAATAATCATCATTGAGCATTTTTAGAAAATTGGAGTCGATACAATCCTTACTGGTGCCACTATGACCATAAGGATATGAATATGAATTTCATCAGATAAAATGTAAGAAACAAATGTAAGCACCAGGGCACAAAAGCCAAGATGACCTGAACATTGTTTCTAGTTAATGTTACAAGAGTACACTAGTATCGGGGCATTCAAAACCAAGATAACCATGAGTGCAATCATGCGTAAAAAAACATAGCAATAATAGTCAAGGAGATAGTACTGACCTCACCATGGTGTGCAAATAAACAAGATTGAGGGATGTGAGGCTTTTCCACCTTAATGCGGGAGCTCTTATCACATACACCCTATTGATTTGACATTGCTGGATCATCGGTAATATACCAACAAGAAATAGATAAAGAAAATATAAATGAAAGCCATGAGAAAAGACAACATATAAAGAAAGATTCAATCATAGCTCAGCCAGTTTCAAAGTTTTCAAATATGTATGTGTATAGGGGTGTTGAAAAACACCGCTATGCTAAATTTGGTAAATTTGGCCTTGTTAATCATCCACACACTTCAACATAGTCCTTATTCATCAGATACACACAAGAATGAATATGAGATTATTCATCTTTCCTATCTGTATGATTTGACCTATTTCCTTCTATCTAGACGGGGTTTAGAAATAGCTCTCAGAACGAGAGTCTCACAACCATAGACCAATCTAGAATGAAGGATTTATGCTTCCATGAATCCAATGCAATGATTAATCTAGAAATGAAACATGCAAGATTAATATAAATGATCCATTTAAACTAGAAATGAGATAAAAACTATGCCATGATTTCAATGAGATTATTCTATAAATTGAAATTAATCTATTGCAAAATGAAATTATTCTATATGAGATTATGAACTAAGAATGTAGCAACAATTTAATATTATAATAATGCATATGACTAGAAATTTAGGAAGGGTTTTGAATGAGAAATGGGAGTTCTTTTATAGACTCAGAGGTTGTTCAGAATAGAAACTTTCATTTTTGAAATAAAACATATAGAAAAGCCAGTTCAAATTAGAAATTTTTCTTTACAAGAAAACAATAAATTGTTATTCCCTTTGCTTTAACTATTTTCTTTCTTTGATTTTAACTATTTTATTTATGATTTAACTGTTTTCTTTCTCTTTAAAGCACAATTAATTCAAAGTTTCCATTTCTGAACTAAAGATAAGATTTTGAGAGAATATTTAATTAATTAAATAAATATGACCTCATAAATGTGTTTTTCTTAATTATCTAAATAATTAAATTCAATTATTAAAATGAGGACATTTATTTAATAATTAAATATTATTTAATTCCTTTTATGTGTTTTAGCTAAAAGGGGTGAATATAATTTAATTAAAGTGCTAGGACTTTATAATTAAATTAATTAAATCATAGGGTTTGTTTAGCTAATAGATATTTAGGAATTAAATCTAATGTATGATTAATGCAGATTTAGGATTTCTACATTTGACACTTAGGTCGAGTAGAGTCAGTCAAAACTTAGAATTGCCTAGTAAAATAGGACTTTGATGATTCAAAAGAATGACAAATGCAACAAAATTGGTTAGGGTTGCAAGATGCCAATTTTTGGGTGTTACATTTTGCCCCTCTTTGAATTTATGTGCGAGCAACACATTAATTCAAAGAATAGTCTGATGTCTGAAGCATGGTAGAATAGATTTCAAAAATTGATGATGCAAAGATCGATTGATGAAGATTTCAGAGCTATCTCCAGGACAAAGCTTAACTCTCTGAAGTCTAGGTTAGGTTTCCAAGACATTGATCAAGTATAGTTTTTGAGGGTCATCTCCAGGACAAAGCTTGATCCTTAGGGATCTAGGTCAGATTGCCCTGATACCTAATAGATTAAGATTTTGAGAATCATCTCCAAAACAAAGGTTGATCCTCAGGTATTTAGGTTAGATTGCCCCAATACCTAATAGATTAAGATTTCAAGAGTCATCTCCAGAGTGAAGCTTGACTCTCAAGGATCTAGGTTAGAATGCCCTGATAGCTAATAGATTGACATATTTCAAAGACTATCCCTAGAACGAGGCTCAACCTTCAGGAGTCAGGATTATAATACCCCGATACCTATCCATAAAAAAGATAGCCAAGAGAGATTTTGGGACTATCTCAAGAATGAAGCTTAGTCCCCCAATATCTAGGTTAGATCACCTAGACACTGGTTAGATTGATATCTTTCACAAGACCATCCCCAGAATGAGGGTCAGCCTTCAGGAGTAAGGGTTAGAATGCCCTGATACCTGTCCCAAAAGATAGTCAAATATAGATTCAGAATCATCTCCAGAGTGGAGCTTGATTTTTAGGAGTTAGGGTTAGAAATCCCCAATACCTAATAGATGAGTTTTTGAGAATCATCTCCAGAATGAAGCTTGATCCTCAAGAATCTGAGTTAGATTGCTCAGATACTTAATAGATTGAGATTTTGAGAATCATCTCCAGAATGAAGCTTGATCCTTAGGGATTCAGGTTATATTTCCCTGATACCTAATAGATGACAAGATTTAAGGAACAAAGATGCCCTTAGTGATTGTGGAGTGTCCAGTTTTGACTATGAAGTATGAAGAAATGAACATGCCCTAGGTGATGAGATGCCCCTAGTAATGATGAATTTTGAAAATCAGATCAGATTGATTAAAATAGATTCAATGATGTAATCATCCTACCCCCTCGGCAGCTAAATGGAAAGATGACACGTCATAATGATGATCAAGAGAAATAAATTGTAGATAGATGTTGAATCAGACATCAAGAAGAACTTAGAATAGATTACTGAAGAATTTGGAAGATTTAGAATCAATTTTGAGACATGTCAAGGTCTAGTTGACCAAGTTGACTTTTGATGAAAAGTGTTGAAGATTTGAGAAAATGTTGATTAGATATGATTCTAACAAGAAAGTGACATCAGAAAGTTGACTGCACAAGTGCTTGATCGTGTCAGTCCCAAAAATTTTAGAATGCAATTTTGAGTGATATAGGAGTGTCAGATTTTGAGTTCAATCCCAAAAATGGATTTAGAGCTGTCAATATAGCCAATTTTGAAGAGTGAGAGCAACGATCAAACACTTGGACAATCGTGATGAAGCCAGAATGGTGAAGAATAATCCCTCATCATGGAGAACGCAATGATGTGAACATTGAATTGCTGCCACAATGCAGGTCTAGAATTGAAATGCAATCCTATGCTAGATGCAATACCTAGGACATGGTTGTGAGACCCATCATATAATCATCATCATTGAGCATTTTTGGAACATCAAAGTTGATACAATCCTTATGGGTGCCACTGCAACCATAAGGATATGAATATGACTTTCATCGAATAAAATGTAGGAAATGAACGTAAGCACTAGGGCACAAAAGCCAAGATGACCTGAAGATTGTTTCCAGTTAATGTTGCAAGAGTACAATAGTATCAAGGCATTCAAAGCCAAGATAACCATGAGTGTAATCATGTGTAAACAAACAAAGAAATAATAGTCAAGGAGATATTAGTGACCTCACCATGGTGTGCAAATAAACAAGATCGAGGGATGTGAGCATTTTCCACCTTAATGTGGGAGCTCTTATCACATACACCTTGTTTATTTCACATTTCTGGATCATTGGGACTACACCAACAAGCAGTAGACAAAGAAAATATCAATAAAATTCATGAGAACAGACAACATACAAAGAAAGATTCAATCATAGCTAAGCCAGTTTCAAAGTTTTCAAATATGTTCATGTTTAGAGGTGTTGAAAAACGCAGTTGTGCTTGTGAGTGCATTGTGTTTGATTGTTATCGATAGATTTTTACATTTGAGATATCCAATGTGTGTTGATAAAACATAGATGTGTCCAAAGAGAGTGTTGAAAAACACCTATTTGTGTCAGTAGAGTGTTGTCCTTCAGAAATGACAAGATTATTAATGCAGGTGTAAACCAAAGGTGCAATCGAATTCGGGACCCATGCCCCCAAGTAATGATGACTGACTTGACATATGTTGTGAGGACAAACAAGATTTGGTTGTCCCTAGGTGTATGGCATTGAATCAATGTCAATTCAATAGGGTTGGCAAAGGAAAAAGAGTGTCATGAAAGTGATCAAAAGCTATGTACAAACTAAAGCAAGGAATCGTCAAGACTAAGTATCGAGAGATAAAGTGTTTGAGTATAAATCCAACTATAACGGATGTGAGCAACCTCAAGAGTATGGAAATAGTAGGAAGACACAGTGAGAGTCACTGGTGACTTACACTAGAGAGATTCTCAAGTGAAGAGATCATAGGAATAGCTAGACATCAGTAGGTAGATGTAGTGAGAACCACTGGTGAGTGATGTTAGGGAGATTCTCAAGGAGAGAGGACTCAGTATAAGATAAGCGACAATAAGAAGATGTAGTGAGAACCAATGGTGACTATTGTGAAGTAGATCCCAAAAGGTAATAGGACTGTGCCCCCTAGACTAGGAGAGTTTCCCTGAGAGTATGACTAGTTTCAATCCATGTAAGTTGGTGGCTTGATGGGAATTGAAATCATGTGGAAAAGAAAATGCAAGTAGGAAAGCAGCAAAGCAGGAAAGCAACTGCATAAATCCAAGTTGTGTTGCGATAGCTATAGCAATGAGGAAAAAGAGTCGCCTATTTACCAGGTTTTCACCTTCTTGGCAGAAATTCTTTTTTTTTCTACCATGATGCCTGTTTGTCAGGTTTTCATCAATGGCACCATTTTTTTTTCTTTTTCTCTTTTTCTCTTTTTTTGTATTTTGCAATTTTTCAATTTTTTTTGTATTTTTGGAATATATAATTTTTTTGGAGATACATCAAAGTGCCTATCACTAGGTTTTCACTAAGATGATCACTTTTTTATGAATTTTTGAGATTTTTAGAATATTTTTAGGACTTTACTATATACAAGAGCATACTGAAGATGTCTCAACTATAGAACTGTTTCAGATGAAGAGTGTTAAAGGGCTCTTTGAGTTTCTCTCCTTCAGTAGTAGAAATTTGATAGGTGCCAGACCCAAATACTACCGTGACAACATACAGACTGAGCCAATTTGGTTCAAATTTTCCTTTCTAGATCTGATGTTGTTGATTCTTAGGGTTCTCCCTCAGAACAAGGTCACCCACTTGGAAATCCCTTCATCTAACCTTCTTTTTATAGCTTTTGGACATCCTTTTCTGATATGCTCTAAGGTAATCGAACACCACTTGCTGATATTCGTCAAGTAGTTCTAGCTCTTGTAGCTGAGATATTCTATTATCATCATCAGTAATGAGGCCTTTTAGAGAGAATTGTAGAGAAGGAATCTCAACCTTAATTGGTAACATAACATCTGCTCCATAAACCAAAGCATAGGGAGTAGCCCCTATTGGTGTTCTTATGCTTGTCCTATATGCCCAAAGAGTTGGATTGATCTAGAGATGCAAATCTCATCCAGATTTGTGCACTGTGTAATGCAGGATTTTAAGGATTTTCTTGTTTGATGCTTTTGCCTATCCATTACCCTGAGGAGAATAGATGGAAGACCAACGCTGAGTAATTTTAAACTTAGAGCATAGCTCTGTCAAATCCTTGTTTTTGAATTGCCCCCCATTATCAATGATTATTTCTGAGGGTACACCATACCTGCAAATGATGTAGTTGAGAATGAACATAGCTACTGATTTTCCATTGGAAACGGTGAGAGGGACTGCCTCCACCGACTTGGTAAAATAGTCTGTAGCTGTGATTATGAACTTATGTCCATTTGAGGATGAGGGATAAATCTGACCCACCAAGTCAAAGTCCCATTGTTGAAATCACCATAAAGTATTGAAGGGAATGAGCTCCTTGGCTGGAGCATGAATTAGATTACCATGTAGTTGACACTATTTGCAAGACTTAGCAAACTGTGTAGCTTCTTTTTCCATATCTGGCCAATAGTAGCCAGCTCTAATAAGTTTATGAGCCAATGTCAGGCCATTAGAGTGAGACCCACAGATGCCTTCATGCACCTCTACTAACACAAATTTGGTCTCATCAGGTTCTAAACACCTAAGAAGGGCACCATCTAGACTACATCTATAAAATTCGTTAGCTATGATGACAAACCGTGAAGCACTGCAGATTAAGTGACGTTTCTCATTTTGACTATAAGTGTTCGAAACAATTTGGTCACAAAGGTAATAAAAGATATGATGGTAGAGGATGAGTCATGTCTAATGATAGAACAAATCATTCAGGATTCAGGGGAATCATAGGCTGGGTAGCATAACATCTCCTCTAGGAATTCATGTCGAAAATCATTTTCTGGCATCTGTAGCATGGAAGTAAGAGTAGCCATGACATCTGCTACTTTATTATCTGCCCTTGGAGCTTGTTGAAATGTGATGTGAGAAAAATACTTTTTGAGGTCATCAACCAACCATTTATAAGGCACTAGCCTATCATCCTTTGTCTGATAGATATCATTTACTTGATTGATGACTAACTGTGAATCTCCAAGGACATTGAGTTTGTCTACTCGCCACTCAAGGGCGATCTTCATTCCATTGATTAAGGCTTCATACTCAGAAATATTGTTTGTACAAGGAAACAACATCTTATATGCTTTTGGTAAAGAGTACTTTTGAGGTTTAATGAATAGTATCCCATCACCTAACCCCTATTGGGTAAATGAACCATCAAAAAACATAGTCAAGGATTGATGTGTGAGAAGTAATATGGACTCATCTAGGAATTCAATATGTAATGGTTGATGATCTACTAGAGGTGCTTCTTCCAATTGATCTGCAATTGCCTATCCCTTAATGGCCTTCCTTTCTACAAACTCAATATCAAATTCACTGAGAAGCATGACCCATTTAGCTAGTCTACCCGTGAGGGTAGCTTTACTCAGAAAATATTTTGGAGGATCAATTTTAGCAATTAGGCGTGTAGTATGAGCCAGCATGTAGTGTCATAGTTTTTGTGAAGAAAATAACACTGTGTGGCAAGCCTTCTCTATAACAGAATAGTTCATTTCATATGAGACCAAAGTTCTACTAATATAGTGGATAGCCCTTTCTTTTTTGTTCTGATATTCTTGAGCTAATAGGATACCCAATGATGTATCTGTAGCAGAGATGTAAAGTATAAGAGGCTTCCCATAAATAGGAGGCATCAATATTGGTAGGTTCACAAGATATTGTTTAATTTCTTGGAACCCCTCATCGCATTATTTTCTCCATTGGTAAGTCACACCCTTGTTTAAAGTCTTGGTGAATGGTTGTGACTTGTCCGCTAGTTGTGAGATGAAGCACTCGATAGACTGTAGTCGGCCTTGAAGTCCTCTCATTTTTATGATATTCTTTGGTGGCGACATTTCCATGATAGCTTGTACTTTCATAGGATCCACTTCGATGCCTTTTGTAGAGATGATATAACCAAGCAATTTTCTAGATGTTACACCAAATGCACATTTATTAGGATTGAGCCTCAAACTGAACTATTCCATGTGATCTAGTATAGGACCTAGATCTGCAAGATGTTTCTCTCGGTGCATGCTCATAGCTAGAGTGTCATCAACATAATCTTCATTTGTTTTATGCATCATGTCATGAAATATAGTAGTGATAGCTCTTTGATATGTAGCACTAGCATTTTTGAGTCCAAAGGGCATGACATTCCAATAGAAAGTGCCCCATGCACATGTGAAAGCAATTTTCTCTTGGTTCTCTGGCGTGATCTTTATCTGGTTGTAGCCAGAGAAACCATCCATTAGTGAGTATATTTCATACCCTGCTGTCATATCTAGAATCATATTAATATTGGGAAATGGAAATTCATCCTTAGGACATGCTAGATTCAAGTCTCTGAAGTATGTGTAGATTCAAATAGATTTATCATGTTCTGATACTGGAACAATGTTAGAGATCCATTCTGCATAGTCAATTACTCTGATAAATACTGCCTTACAAAGTTTCTCCAATTTAGTTTTGACAAGTAGAGCCGCATGTGGAAGCATTTTTTGAAGCTTTTGCTTGACGGGCTTGACACCTGGTGCAATGGAAAAATGGTTCATGATTAGATTAGGGTCTAATCCTGGCATGTCTAAATATTTCCATGCAAAGTTTATCTTTATCTCCAGAAGAATGTAGTGAATTCCTCGCTTTCTACCTCAGATAGTGATTGTGCCAAGTGAATGATCTGAGGTTCGACTTCTATACCAAGGTTGATTGGTTGAGTTGGTTCAATAATCACAGGTGATCATTCCTAGAATAACTTAGAATCACATCAAGTATCTCATCCTTGGGCACCTTGGAGAGGTTTTCACCCTTGGATACGTCCTTTATTTTGACTTTTTTAGGCTCTGATACTGCCACAATGTGGTTTTCACCATCATAGCACCTATTTTTTCTTCTTTTGATTTTGTGACTAAGATACTTGATATCAGCCTCAGTCATGTTGACACTTTCTTTGCTAGTGGAGGATGTTATAGGTTTGATAGAATGGAGGTAACAAGAAAGAGTGTAATCATTCTGGAACATAAGGACTTCATTAGATGGGGAGGTAGAGTTCTAGTCTATAAGCTTAGGATGGCAGAGTGAAAGAGAAGTGACGAGTTCAAGTGCATTCATGGTATAATCATCAAAAGCATGGAAAAGCAAGTCGAGACCTAAAGCGATCTCATCCAGAGGTATAGTCAAATTCCTTTGATTCCTAGCGACCATAGTAGATGACACGTTAACAACTATGGAGTCGGACTCATTTGAAATTACACTAGACCCTTCACCTACTTTGAGAAGGTTTTCATGCATGTGAACTGTATCTATATCCCTATTAGAGGTGGCATATGATAGATCATCAAACTCATACTCATGAGAGTTTGTTTCATCATTGGATGTCATATCAAGAACATGAGTGAAATCAACCCTTTGTCCCCAGTTTGGATGAGTTCTACCTAGAACCTCTGCTATGGTTAGATGAGCACCTTTTGACCTAGGTACCTCATTA
>MU226514.1:625522-644924 GCA_018584345.1 Thuja plicata
CTAGGTACCTCATTAGCATTTGTAGCATCATCTGCTTCTTGTGTAGTGAGAAGTGGCTAGGATTCTTGTTCAAACTATTCTTGAAAGTGTGGTGGTATGTATAAATCACCCTGATGACCTGGATTTATAGTTTATATTTCTTTCCACTCCTCATAGGTTAATGGAGCAAGTGAAGTGGTGTCATCAGAATCACTTTCAATTTCTACTATACTGACACACGGTATAAAGTCATCTGGCTCAACAAATATTGCTGCTAGGTCTAGAGGAATAGGACAAGGAAAACTATCCTCCTCAGAACTATCTTTAGATTCTTTAGTTTTAGATGTTTCTTTAGGTATTGGTTGTTTATCTACTCGAGGTACAAACTTGCTTATCCCCAGTTGAAATGTGAGTTTCTTGAAGCCTATACTTGTAGAGTCATGTGTTCTATGACCAATAGATTCAAGTGGTGTAATCAATCCCTTATGATTCGCACCTATAGGACCATTTCCTTTGTAGCCAAAATGTTGCATAATAGATAGACCTTTTCCATACTGCTTAGGTTTTATGTCACAAGGTGTAGTGTTTTGTTTAGAGGTGTCTTCTCCTTTATAGATCCAAGCTTTGATATCTCTACTTTCAGCTTATTCATCTAATGGTATCGTGGCTTGTACAAAGGTACCACCATACTTTGTTGGATGAGGAACTATAGAAGGTTTAGTGCTCTCAGAAGGTCTCCCAAAAGAATGTGGAGACAAAGACAAAGATGTAATAGATAGCACAGGTTCAATCTGATATCCTCCCATTTTAGTTTCTTTGAGTGTCAAACTCTTTTCCATTTCTTTTAATTTAGTCTCAAGGAGCTTAATAGATTCTCTGTTGGTAGGCACAAAGATGTCAGCAGATTTTGTGAGGGCGTTGCAATCATAATGTGTATTAGTAGGTATAGTCACTTTAGATCCTTGGAATGGGAACTTAATGCACTGATGGTATGTTGAAGGGACAACCTACATTTCATGGAACCATGTCCTACCTAACAAAATATTGTATGCCAAAGGAATGTCAAGAAATTGACAGGTAACATCTCATTCAACAAGACCAACTCTGATTGGCAACACAACTAGCCCCTTAGATTTACGTTCTTCTTCATCATAGGCCTTAATAGTAATCTTTTTGTGGGCATCAATGCAGTCTTCACCATATCCTAACTTAGTAAGGAATCTAGTAGAGAAAATATTGAGGCTAGCACCGTTATCTATGAGAACATGGCGAACACACTTTGGACCAATCATGACTTCAATGTGCAGAGGGTTATTATGCAGGTGACTCAAAGAATGGTCATCTTCCTTAGAGAAAGAAAAGTAATGGGAGGAGGTCAAGTGACCTACCATGGATTGAAACCAGTCAAGATCAAGATCTTTTGAGACATTTTCCTTGGTGAGGGATTTGTCCAGGATTTCCCTATGAGTAGGGGAGATTTTTAGCAGCTCAAAAATAGTGATCTGGGCATTAGTACGTTGCAATTGATCAAGAATGTTGTAATTGGAAGCATTAGATGAGGAACCCAATTTTGGAGTCTTATTGGCAGAGCCAACATTATCTTTGTCTGTAGGTTTTGTTGATTTAGACATAGAAGGCTCAGGGCCTTTGAGGATGATCTTAGCGCGAGATCGAGTAACAAAATTAGCACTGACCTGAGACTATTCTTGTTCGGAAGATTGAGGTGTAGACCCTCGCAAGATGAAAGGTGTTTTTGGCTTGAGAGTATCTTCCCTTCCCTTGAGAATGATGATGTTACAGTATTCAGTATCAACAGGTTCAATCATATTAATGACATTTTCATTATTGGTGTACATATAGTTGACCTTGGCATTAGTATTTTTGCCTTTAGATGATTCACCTTTTCCATGAGGAGGAAATGGGTCTTTGAAATCTTGGTGATCAAATTTCTTATTGTGACCTCCTACAACAATAACCTCACTATCGATGAGATCCTTGATTTTATGTCGTAATTTAAGACAATTAGCCATTTTATGACCTTTGTTTTCATGAAAATCACAATAAGAGAATTCATTCCACTAAGAGGGTCTTTGTTGCAGATCATAAGGTTGTGAATTATCTAGTGGAATGAGTAAATGGTTGTCCAAGAGAGTCTTGTAAACCATATCAAGAGGTTCTCCTAAAGGAGTGAACTCACGCTTGGGTCTAGGAGCCCAAGGTTTAGATCTAGAAAATCATGAAGTACTCGGTTTGGAATCTTTCGCAGCCTGTTCAGTGGCTTTGGCTATTTGCATCATGGTAGTGAGATTAAAGTAAGCCTTGGAAGGCTTGAGATTCATATTGTCTACAAATCCATCATTCACAACATTTTGGTTCTTTTTGGGAAATTTGGGTTTATCTTTGCTTGAGGAGGAAGACCCTTGTTTATTTTCCTTGTGTAAGGTCAATTCTCCTTTCTTGATCATAAATGTCTTGATTCTCACAGCTTGTTTAATCATGTCATCAAAGGTTAGAGGACCTTGCAGCTATACTTGATACCCAAAGTTGGGGAGAATATTGTCAAGAAAGATGCCCAACTTTTTGGATTTGGGTATCTTGCGAGAATATCATGTATAAAGTTGTCTCCATCTTTGGAGAAATGCTAAGAAGGATTCCCCATGATTTTGTTTCAAGTTGCAAATATCTCAGATATGAACCGGATGTTGGATGTTGTGAGAATAGTTTTGTAGAAATAAATTGGCAATTTTGTCAAAAGTTTTGATGCCAGTTGGTAGCCTAGAGAACCACTCCATAGCTAACCCTCCCAAACTATGTGGGAAAAGATGCATGAGGTAGGTTGGATCATGTATGAACTCCATAGAGAGAGCACCAAACTCTCTCAAATGATCTTGGGGATTAGCTGTGCCCAAGTATTTATCATATTTGGGAAGTTCAACTCCTTTGGGAAAAGGAGGCATGCATAGACTCTTGTCAAACGGGAAAGGACAAATACTTTCCAGCGTGAATTGTGTAGTAAGTTTGTCTTTCTCCTTCAAGAGTTGAGAGAGTTTTTCTTTCATAATTTGGACTTGTTTGTGTAACATGGAGTTTTCAGTTTCTTCCTCTTTAGTTACAAGCATATGTACATTGTAGTCAGAGGGTGACTTAGCCCCTTGATTGGCTAGTTCAAGAAGGCATTTCTCTTTTTCCTCAGCTAGGAGAATTTCCATCATCCTACAGAAATATTTATTGGCATGAGAATTCACGATATCTACTTGGATGATTTATGTTTCCTCATTATTGGGGGGTTTTGAAAAAGAAATTTAACCCTAGTTTTGGAGAGGTCATCTCTGCTATGTTCACTTGATTGGTCATGGTCTGCCATCTTGCTAGAATGCAAGGGTTCAATGTGTAAAGATTCGGTATGAAAAGTTTGAATGTTCTCAGAATTTGGGTCCTCTTGGAACAAAGGGTTTCAAACCTGACTAAAATCCACTGGAAATGACCCTTTGATGTAAGGTTGAAGTACCAGAGAAGGAGATCAAGATGATTCCTCACTGGATGTAGTTGACAATGGTGTGGAAAGCATAGATTCATCTTGATTGATTGAAAGGAATGTTTTTCCGCTATGAGTTATAACAGTCATATACAAATATTGTAAAAGGGATGTGAACTAGGACCAAACTTGAAACTGTCTCAAAGTAAATGCACAAAAAGTGCCAAAAGGTGAAGTATCCTTGGTGAAAATCATTAGAGATAAGGCTAGAATAGCTAAGAGATGACTATTGTGTTGTAAGGTATCATGACACAGATGAAAGAGACCAAAAGATATGAGATGAGACCAATTTAAGCAAGAATCACATAATTCTCAACCCAAGAAACCAATTTTCAAATTGTGTGAGGATAGAGGGCAGATAAATAGACCCAGATCAGAGACTAGATTTGACACAAGTACGCTTGACAGACAAGAATTAGCTTTCTATTTTCAAAAAAAGCTTCAGACTCATGCAAAGAAAATAATTCTTGCATGATGATTCTTGTAGACACGCATGAAACTATGCAGTCCCATGTGAAGTTTGATGATAGACTGGTGAAAAAATGATAGCAATATTGCAAAATGTCGCACAAACATTTTCAGCGTATCGCACAAAGTTTCTAAGATAATGATGCAAAAATTATAGAATGTCACACAAAGCTATGCAATTTTGACAAATGAAATTCTATAGAATTAGAAAGTTAAGACCAGATTGTGTTTCTCGAGATAAAATTAGGTTATTTTCTGACAGATAGTTTGAGTTATAGGTCATTTTGGACATGTTCAATTTTGACAGTTTGTGTGTTTTGACCATTATTTCAGTTGTTTAAATGATACACCCACACAAAACACATTAAACAGAATGTTTTTAATACCAAAATAGAAACATCACAATCCTAGGATAGCCAAGATAGTATCTATTGAATCCCCACTTAAACTGAAGTTCAGCTATGCCTACTCTTAGCAGACAACTTAGAAGCTTGGAAGCATAGGCTCCTTGTTACCTATGCACTCACTTCTCATGCACACCAAGCTTTGATCCCCAAAGGAATTGCTTCCCAAAGGGCTGTTGTCTCTACTAAGAGCCATAAGAGTGTGGGGTGTCTTAGTCAGTCTCTGACCTTCCGCGCCAATAGATAGAGGGTTTTTGGAAACTAGAAAAATAGTTTTTAGTAAGGACATCTATTCAGGTGGTTGTGATCAAGTCATTTTCCCAATTAAGAGGCCTCTCCCAATCCTTTCAAAGCAAGGCTTTCACCTTAACAATGTCAGGACTTTAATGCACCACTAGGGTACTAGAGGAGATTTTGGTTGCCACAATGAATTCACACCTCTTTATTGTGACATTAATCACAATAGCATTTTTTGTATACCGGTTCGGAAGGGCTTGGCTTTAGCCTGTTACCGGTTGGGAATCCACTCTCACCGACTCTACTAAAGCTCTTGGGAGGTAGCCACTCTAGAAGAATCACATGAATTTTTCTTACACCCAAGATCTATAAAGGTGAGGGGAGAGGATATGTTCATGTAGTTCTTGGAATTACAATCTAGAAAACACTTCAATCATGCAAGACAATGATTCATTTTAAGCACCAACCAAAGTGTGTTCTAACTACTAAAAATAGACATGAGAATTTGTGAAAACACACAAGGTCTTCGACAAACATCCTACAATAAACACATTTGTAGTTTGTAATGAATTTCTTCATTTCAGCATCCTGCAATAAACACGTTAGAATTTTATGATTTCTTTCTTTATCTTAGCATCCTGCAAACCACTGTTAAGTTGTTCCAGAAGATAAAATTAGGGAAACATAGATGTCAAAAAATAGCAGATGGTTAGAAAAATGAGACAAGAAATATCAAATAAAATCTTTGGTGTGGAATTTTGTGTGATGATTCAGCATAGTTCACGTGAAGAAATGCAGAAGGCCTCGTGAAGAACTAGAAATTTTGCGCGAGATGCTCCAAAAGTTCACGCGACATTAAAATAGAGAAGTACGGAAGTACTAATAGAATGCAAAAAAAATAAAAAAGAAGTGTAATGAAATGAGGCCAGAATAGATTATCTCAGCCCCATGGTGGGTGCCATAAATTTATGTGGTAAATTTGTCCTTGTTAATCAAACATACACTTCAACATAGTCCTTATTCATCAGATACACACAAGAATGAATATGAGATTATTCATCTTGCCTATCTGTATGATTCAACTTGTTGCCTTCTATCCAGACGGGGTTTCAAAATAGCTCTTAGAACGAGAGTCTCACAACCATAGACCAATCTAGAATGAAGGATTTATGCTTCCATGAATGTAATGCAATGATTAATCTAGAAATGAAACATGCAAGATTAATCTAAATGATCTATTTAAACTAGAAATGAGATAAAAACTATGCCATGATTTCAATGAGATTATTCTAGAAATTGAAATTAATCTATTGCAAAATGAGATTATTCTATATGAGATTATGAACTAAGAATGTAGCAACAATTCAGTATTCTAACAATGCATATGACTAGAAATTCAGGAAGAGTTTTGAATGAGAAATGGGAGTTCTTTTATAGACTCAGAGGTTGTTTAGAATAGAAACTTTCCTTTTTGAAATAAAACAAATAGAAAAGCTAGTTCAAATTAGAAAGCTTTCTTTACAAGAAAATAATAAATTGTTATTCCCTTTGCTTTAATTGTTTTCTTTCTTTGATTTTAACTATTTTCTTTATGATTTAACTATTTTCTTTCTCTTTAAAGCACAATTAATTCAAAGTTTCCATTTCTAAACTGAAGATAAGATTTTGAGAGAATATTTAATTAATTAAATAAATATGACCTCATAAATGTGTTTTTCTCAATTATTTGAATAATTAAAATCAATTATTGAAATGAGGACATTTATTTAATAATTAAATATTATTTAATTCCTTTTATGTGTTTTATCTAAAAGGGGTGAATTTAATTTAATTAAAGTGCTAGGACTTTATAATTAAATTAATTCAATCATAGGGTTTGTTTAGCCAATAGATATTTAGGATTTAAATATAATGTATGATTAATGGAGATTTAGGATTTTCTGCATTTGACACTTAGGTCGAGTAGAGTCAGTCAAAACTTAGAATTGCCTAGTACAATAGTACTTTGATGATTGATAAGAATGACAAATGCAACAAAATTGGTTAGGGTTTTAAGATGCCAATTTTGGGGTGTTATAGTTACTAGCTCTCCTCCATCCAACTATAGTTGTTTTCCTACTTGTTGTTTCTTATTCAATCTAAGGAAGTCTTTGAATTCTTTGGTTTTGATGACATTGTCATCATCAAGGAATTATTGCTGATGAATCAACCTTTCATCAATGCATGTTCTAAGAGCTAACTAAACATTTTCCTCTTCATCCTGTTGCAACTTTTTGCCTTTTCTAATCTTTGTTCTCAACTGATGGTCATATGGCATGTTTCCAGGAATAAGAGCACTGACTTTATCTTTTTTCTTCTCTCTTCTCACATAGGCTTTTGCCTGAGATTTCTCTCCAAGTTCAACTCTTTACTTTTTGAAAGGAGGCTCATTGGTAACCTAAATTTATGGGACCTCTATTAGGTCAATAATGTTTTCTCCCTTAGCAACTTTCTCTTCTGCAACTACTTGATTGACTGGAGAGGAAATGAGCGAGGGGTATCCTTCATTACTATCATCATCATACTTTGATTCAAAGTGCTCTTCTTGTCCCTTCTCTGGAACTACTAACACATCCTCTAATTGATTGCACAGGAAGGTATGAAAATTGATCATGGTCTCTAGCCTTTTTAAACAAGGATGATCAGAGAAGAACCCCCCAAAAGACAATCCTTTCCTCTTTACCCACCTTTCCAAGTCCGTTAATTCTTTAATTTTATTTTCTCTTTGAATCACTTATTCATCCTCAATAATGCTCCTTATGACATCTTCTTCCATGCACTGTTCATGCTCATAAGTATAATAAATGGTTGGGTTATAAGCTTCTTGGCATTTGCAACAAATCCCTCTATATCAATGGATCTATACAATGCCACACTCATCCTATAATGGCTTACCAATTGTTCTCTAAAACTATGGCTCTTTTGCCAATAGTGAATTGATATACTTTGAATTGTCTGGGAGTGAATGTCACTTTCCTGTGAGGAGCCAGATCCTCTTAATCTATTAACATGAGCTACCAGATAAAGTTCATTGCTAAAATTCTGGCAGGAACATGGAATGGAATTTTGTGTGGTGGATGTGAACATCCATATACTCTAATCATAGTAAAATTCTCCTCCAAGTAGAAATCACCCAGTTGTGATCTCCAGGCCACTTTTCTACATACTCACAAGGCCTCAACAATTGCAGCACCTTGGCTACTAATCTGGTTTTGTTTACTCCTAGACACTGTAGTAATGGATAAACTATCTAGTTCTCAAATGCACGAAACTCACAATCCTTAGCAGTATAATTCCAATTGGTAACCAAAATTGATTAAGGTTGGGCTGAACCTGGTGAACTCTTTATTGCCTCAAATTATTTAAATCCATCATAGGGTAATTGTAATACATTATCAAATGTATCAGGATGGAGTAATGAAAAAACTTAGGATCCTTTTCTTTATTATGGATGGTCACAAATCCCTCATGCATTCTATCAATTGCATACTAAATATAATCATAGGTGGTGCTAGCATGGACATCCTGCTAGTCTAAGACATTCATCAGGATATCTACAGTGATCCTCTTTGTACCTGCATCCCTCCCTAATACTCTATAGAATGAAAAAGCAATATACTTGATATAATGATTCAAATCCTTATAAAAATAAGGTGAAATTCCTAGCATACGGGCAATATAATTCTTAATCTGTCTAGGAATATGCCTTTGTATCAAACTTTTAACGACCCCAACCTATTTTTCATACCTAGCTTCTTGTTTTATTTAGGTCAATCTCTGCTGACATAGGGTAATAGAGGTTGAAGGATTTCATAAATGAATTTTTGTTTAAGGCTACTAGTGTAGTGCCATCACTCCTCTTAATTGTCTTAGAAAGCACATCACAATTATTTGCTAAGGCTAGAACAAGATCACTATCTAAGAATACATCAGGCACAACTAACTTAGCTAGCCCACATGTCCAAGGGTTCAACACAAGTACAGCTTCATCATTATTTTTATAAAAATAATTAAAGAGAGAGTAACCTGATGAACCTAGAGTTTCGGCATCTCGGATATAGGCTAGGTCATCACTCATGATATCATCCTTCAACTTCTTATTCTGTGTTGATCCTGGCAGTAATGTCAAAAATTCATCTAAGAAATTCCTTTTCTCCTTAACCTCATCATCCATTTCTTCACTTTTCCCACTAGTGGAGGCTACACTCATTGCTCTTCTCATCCTGGCTGCTTGCTTTTATCACACCTTTTTGAGTGACATTGAAACAAATCTTCTCACTAGAAACCCTTACTTCTAAACTATAATGCGCTGATAACAATCAAAAGCTCTTAAAACCAACCAAATTTCCTTGAATTCTAAATTTAAAACCTTTCTCACTTCACCTTCCAAACATGGCAACTCTCTTTTATGCAAACACTGATAACTTGGTAATTTATTCGCTCTAGATTCTGAAGGCAATGTAAATGAAAATGAAGCACAATATCATCTATTTATGGTAAAGAATGATTAAGGTATGCAGCTCATAATTGGATAATCCCATCACTTCTATGTTTAATTCATCTTATTGTGACATCAATGCTTTCTCCTAGTTGTAACCTCTGATTATGATAGGAAATCAAATTCAAATGAGCACAGAATTGATGAAAAATCCTTATTAAATTTGACAAGAGGTCAATTCTGATCTGATTGTCTGATCCTTAGACACCTCAGCTAACTTTCCAAGCTATCATAACTTCTTTGAATCCTCATTAGATGATGACTTTTCAACTTTGGCACATCAGCAGCTATATTAATTTTTACCATGCCTTAACTTTCACTTTTCCTTATTAGCGACCTCATGACTGTGACTTATCTGCATGTCGTTGAGAAAAATCCTTAACTTT
The DNA here is from genome assembly GCA_018584345.1 of Thuja plicata. Taxonomy (NCBI): domain Eukaryota; kingdom Viridiplantae; phylum Streptophyta; class Pinopsida; order Cupressales; family Cupressaceae; genus Thuja; species Thuja plicata. Next base: position 635,069 of record MU226514.1, read on the forward strand.
GATCACTTTCTGAGACATGGTGATACAAAACATTATTAACTTTAGTTCAAACCTTGACTACCTTCTTGTGACCACTCGATTGTGGAAAAGCTAAGTCGCTGAAAGATTTCCTTTACTCTGGGTTTGTTCTGAGACTACGTGATCATCGTTGATTTTTTTTTGATATGATGCCCTCACCAAGTCTCATAATCTTTTGGCATAACCATAAATTGTTTTGAGACTTCGTGAAATAAGATTTTAATAGCTTTTCTTTTACAGTTTAATTCATTTTGGAGACTACGTGACTTAGAACCTGTCTCATTGTCGCTTAACAAATTTCACTTTATCAAATCCATCAAGAGACTCCCCAACTACCATTGATCTTTCTTAGCTCAACATCTGAAAACCAATATTAAGTATCATAATATTTATACCAAACCCTAATATGTCTTGAGACCTAGCGACTAAAACATAATGTAAACTTTATTTCCTTCTGTCTCTTAGTCTCTAGAAAAAATACACTTGGCCATCTTATTCTAAGATTACTTGACAACCATAGATCTTTAACCTGACAGCATCTAATGACTCCCGCTAAGTCTCTTAATATTTCATGTAAACCCTAAATCATCTAGAGACCTAGCAACAACCATCTTTGTCTCATAATCACCAAATAATTTTATTGTATTAAAAATTAATCAGAGACCATGCGACTATACCCTTTGTCTTTATCATATTTAGCCACGTGTCTCAATGTTATTGCTTGTCTCTTGATCACTGAATAAATGTTGACTTTTCAAATGCTAAAAGTGACTTCGCGCCATCCATTGGATCTTACCTTGATCTAACGGTTGTCTCCAAGTATTGCGACCTTTTTCTTAACTCATCTTTTATTCTGAGACCTAGCAACTGTATTGCTTTTGAACAATCTTTAACCCTAGCTTGTTTTAGAGACCTAGCAACCAAGGAAAACTCAATGTCACTGAATGATTTACTAACCATAGAGTTTATTAGGAGATGTCGTGACCACCGTTAGATCTTTCATTAGATGGATGGTTTGTGCCAAGTCTCATGATCTTATGAAGCATATTCTCTTTATTGAGAGACAACACGACCAATGTGTTTCACCAAGTCTCCAGATTAGATGGAATATTTACTTTCCTTCATGAGACTAAGCGACTGAATATTTAGCACATGAAAATAACTCAAACACAAGTTATGAAAAAGTAGCATGAAAATAGAACGCATTTAAAGAATTTAGGGCTTTTTTGCATTTTGAGTAGAAATAACACAAGGGCTTAGGGTTTTTGACATTTTCAACTAGGTTTTGAGCTAAAACATTACTTGCAGAGGTATATAAATAATTTCAACCATAGTTTTGAACCTTCTGAGCATAAGCAAGACAAGAAACTTCAAAATTTTACAAGGTAGACTACAACTAGAAATACAACCAACACCTACTTCAGTATAACCCTCAAGATGACAATTTTTTTTGGCATTCTTGTCAAAAACAAGGGGGAAATATCATTGTAGAAGAGGGAAATGTCATTGTAAATATCAAATGTACAGTGAATAGTGTAGATGATATATTCTACAATAACAATTTTGAAAATACAAAATAGAGTCACTTGGACCTGAGCAGCAGAGCAAGTGTCAAAACCTGAGCAATCAGTAAGGGGGAGTTTTGACATATCAGATACAAAGTTTAATGATAAATTTTTTTGTCACTAATGCCAAATGGGGACATTTGAGACCTTATGGAAAGACATATAGTCAATTAGTTTCAAAACACTTAGTCATTCAGTGTTACCCAAGTATACAGTGTTGCTAGAGTGTTCAGCATCGCTCGAGTGTTCAGCATCACCTGAGTGTTTAGTATCGCCCGAGTGAAATTTTATCACCCAAGTAGTCTTTTGGACCTGAGTGACAGTTTGAAGCCTAATAATGTATGAGAAGGAGATGAATATGATAATGCGAATTGAAGTTTGAGTTAAGTGCATAAGTGTTTAGGACAATAGAGTCTTATCTATCACATTCAGGTGATCAGTTATTTTTAAAGGATATTATTCAGCAATATAAGTTGCACAGAGCAGATCATCAACTAGTTCATTATCACAGGTGGATCAGAAAAATCCTTTAACAAGGTGGACCTAATAGTCCTTTTATTTAAATCTCTTAACCGAGTTGCATTACTTATTGTATTGTACAAAATCCTTTAACAAGGTGGACCTAACAGTCCTTTCTATGCTCCTAACAGGGCGGGCCATTAGAAGTGGTCATTGTAAGCTCTAATAGGATAAATTTATACTACAGTACTAAGTCTTGTGGTTATCATCCCCACCCCAGTTTTACTTTCTTTTGGAAGGTTTTTGGGTAACCAAATATTGTGTTATGTCTTATTTATGATTCTTTACTTTCACGTTATATGCATGCAAATAAATAAGCTAATATAATTATAGATTAAAAGGATTAAGTTTTATTGGTTCTTGAATTCCCCCCCTCTTAGTCATTGGGCAAATCAAATATTTCCAACATATATTTCAATGTGGTTCCAACCACAACTCATTTGGTTGAGTAGTGAAAGAGTTTTTAGAGTCACAAACATCAAGACAAGTAGAACACTTATGTTCTTGAGGATTGGTCAGTAGATCATAGATCGATTAGTGATAAAGTATGTGTGATCACATATAATGATATGATGATGGGTATGTGCAGGATCATGATATGCCAAAAAGTGGCGATGTGAAAAAGAAGTCCTGATTGGTAGACTGGTTGAAAAATAGCTATAACTTTCAAATGGTATATGATTTTTTAAATCTGAAACATGTGTCACATTCTATGCTTTTCCTAATACAAGAAAAAAACAAAAAAAAAATTCAATTTGATGAATTTTAGACTAAGTTAAGGTGGTCAGACACAAGATTTTTTATATTCTGGAAAAGTTGTAGAAGAAAAATCATAATTAATTACTTACTTTGAAACAAATTACAAAAAAATGTGTCACATCCAGACATTAATCTACTACTTATATCTAGAATCTAGTAAATAAATATTATCATTTGATAGTGTTTAAGGTGGTCAGACATACGCCTACTTCTTATGTTTTTAGTCCTGATTGATAGACTAATTGAAAAATAACTATAACTTTCAAACGGTATAACATTTTCAAAATCTAAAACATGAGTCACATTCTATGCTTTTCCTACTACAATTAAAAACTAAAAAAAAATCAATTTGACAAATTTTATACTAAGTTAAGGTGGTCAGACATGATATTTTTTATATTCTAGAAACTTTGTAGTAGAAAAATCATAATTAATTATTTACTTGGAAAAAATTACAAAAAATATGCATCACATTCGGACATGAGTCTACTACTTATATCTACAATCTTGTAAAAAAATATTATCATTTGATTGTGTTTAAGGTGGTCAGACATACACCTTCTTCTTATCTATTTCTTGAAATTTTCATACTACTGCATTGAAATTTGAAATTTCACAATATAGAATTTTTTTTTTAAAGAAGGTATAGTAGCTTAGAAACTAGATTCAATTTTCTACAAATTCTCTTCTTACACATTTTTGATATAAGATTGATAACTTGTCCAAATATTTACATCAACTTTCCTAACCCTAATTTTTTGAATTTTCATTGCTACTTAAGGCCTACTTTGGCATACCATGATCTTGTACATACTTTAATGTGGATTAAATATTATAAATTCAATAATTTTATATTTATGAGATTGATTCAAACATTTAATTCAGATTTGAGGTGTTGTATTGGAGAATTCAAAACATGTTTGACTACTTTGGAGATATAACTTGCAAATTTTATCTTGACCTAAAGTGGTCATGGTAAATCATTTTATTCATCGATATTGTCAATTGGATACATGGTGATTTTATGAGAAAGTAATTTACATTAGGATTAAGTAATAATGAGAGGGGGTGAATCGATATTACAACACTTAAAATAAACTTTAAGATAATTCCACATAAACCATAAACTTTTTTAAATGAAAAGAGCATAAACAAATAACACAGAACTCATAACACCATTATTTGTTGTTGGGGAAATCCTGGCCAAGAGAAAACCCCCAGTGGGGATGGTACCCACAAGCATTGACTAAAATATAATGTCCGTGTTAGGAGACCTAGCTCTGTTAGAAGCTAAATATTACATGGTACATTTCCTTGTTAAAGGTATACAACACCCTGTGAGGGGCTAGCTGAGCTTATAGCTCTTACAACAGAACTTATATTACAAATTATTCTCAATAATGAACAAAACAAGCATCTTGAATACTTACATAGTTCCATTCATATGTCTTCAATGATCCTTGGCAATCCTCTTTTCTGCCAGTCGTATACATATCTCTTATCACATTCCCATTCACATCATTTCATATCTTCTCTTTACAAAAAGTCTTCATATATATATATCACATAGTCAACTCTCAATACAAAATATAATTAATAGTGCAAAGATAAAATATAAATTCAGGTCTCTTACATAACCAAAATATAGATTATCCACAATCATAATCCAACTTAGCGTGCCAGGAGTCCACAACATACTCCCCAAATCATTGCTATTATCCAACTACTTTGTTTTGTTTTTGTCATCTGTCTTCAAATCTCTCTAACACTCTATAATCATCACCAAAATCAAATCAATATTAGATGAAAGTCATACATACCCCATAGTATCTTCCTCTAATCTTGCACATCATAACTCATTGATCTCGATCTTCGATACCCAAAACAACATTGTATTTCTGCTTCTATACTTAGTCAATTCCAGAACTGAATCACCAGAAAATAAATTCAATTCAATATTAATATGCTAGATGTGTTTCTAGAAATGACAACCAAAAAGTGATGTAAAACATAAAAAAAAATACATCACTTTCCAACAATCTCTCCCTTTGGCATTGATGGCAACACTTAACAAAAATGACTAAGTGTTCCAACACAAAACTGTCTCTCCTCTCTTCCTCTTCTATTTTGCTTCTCTCTTCTCCCTTATTCATTTTTTTTCTCTCTTCTCCTCCTTTGACAACAATGACAAAGGTTCATAAAAAATAATACAACTAGTGCTTGCTCACCATTTTTAGAATATCTTGAAAATAATCTTCCAATATCTTCACTTCTGCGCTCCATGATTCAACCAATAGCTTACTAACATGAATTAGTCCATTAAGTGCATATGATGGTGTCTCTACTACTTTCAACTCTATGGGCATAGATTGTTTCAATGACTCTGTTGTCTTGTCCATATCTGATAAATGCACTTCAATAATTAATAGTTTAGGAGTGATTAAACTCTTCAACAAACCAAACCTTAACATGACTCTCCCTTTCTCTATATCCAATACATTCAACTTATCCAAAATCCTTGTTACCTCTTTGTCTATTTCCATTACAGATTGTGAGGAGATCTCACAACTATCTATCATACTATTAAAGGTCGCCCTATCCTTAGCAATAATGTCTTCAATGTTCTGAACATGTCTCACTGGGTTCATGTAATAACTGAACAGTATCCTTCCATGTACAACACAACTCTTAGATTTTACTGTAACAAATTTTAGAATGCCCAAGTCCCATGAAATAGACTAGAAAAATTCCATCAACTTCTTCTCCAAGTAGCTCTTCTCTACCTTTTCTTGTGTGATCTTCACTAGGGTCTCACAATGACCATTAAATTTGTAAAGTGCTAACTTAAAATTTTCTACATCATCTCTGCTTTGGAAAACAATAGGTACTGGAAGAAATTTGTTCACAATATCAATTTCTCAAGACATTACCTTAGTTTTCTTATCACTTTTATACTCAGATCTCTCCTTTTCTTTAGTGAGTGTGGTGAAGGTTAAACTCACCAAATCATCCTCATCAATGCGATCAACATTCACATCAATAGGTTTGTCTTTACTTGCCAACAATAAGATAGAAAATGTATCAATTTCAGTTTTGACTTCAACTTTTGCTTCTTCTTATTTCTTCTCCATTTTTTTCTATTCTTCCTCTCTCTATTCTTCATCCTTAGCTATTGTATTGTAAATGTTTCCTTCAAATAGATCCTTGTCATCATGTGAAGTGCCAAGAGTCACAGGTACACCAGAAACATAGAAATCTAGTTGCATATCATCTTCACTCTTCTCAACACTTGCCTCATCTATCTTGGAACTCTCTCCCATTCCTAAAGGTGTAGGCATTGTTGAAACCACCTGGATTTGGTCTGCTCCGACTATAGACCCCATTTTCCCTAAGTGTGATCATACCCCCAATTATGTCACGACAATGTTACATTGGCATAATTCATTTTAAATTAGATTTAATGTCCTAGGTGATTTTTATCACTAAATTATATTAACTACTACAACCATACATTTCAAATCAATTTAAACCAATTAAAACAAATCAAATTCAAAACATGGCTATAGTATTTAATCATAAAGGAATTAAATGAATCTTAATGTACCTAATCACTTGCAAATTAACCCATTCCCCTAGCCTAATTAATTTAATTAAATTGGCTATAGTCCTATTGATTATAAAAAAGCAATAAAATGCTTAAATAATTAATATTCCTATTTTTGAATTAATTAAATAATTTGAATTCATTTCATTAATATTCCCCTAAACCCCAACCTAACCTACTTCAACCAATTTAACTCTGGGTTCAAACCCATCCCAACCTATTCACCCCATGCTAAATCTAATCTTAATCCTAATTCTATTCTAACCCACCTCCTAATGTTGTCACATTCCATTAAGGAATGATTAAGGACTCCACCCACTTAAGAAAGTCAAGGAATCTCAAGATTCCTTTCCTCAAGTCCACTTTCTCAAGCCACCCTCTTACACCCTTCCCATGCTTCTTTAAGGCTCTCATTAATGCCTCATTAATGTAGATTTCTTAAGCCCATGTCTCCACCATGCCTATTGAATGCCTTTGGCATTTATTTCTCTTACACAAGATTAATGAGTTTTTCAACTCCATTAATGCACCTTGTCCCCCCTCTCTCTCCTCATTCTTCTATAAATAGAAGGTATTTTTGAGCACAAAGAAGCCCATAACTTATATTGAAAATGCATTGTTATGCTATTAGGATTCATATAGACTCATATTCCATTTAGTTTCTCATGTTAATGCATTGTTATTATGTTCATTTTAGAGCTAAATATGCATGTTTTCTTATCATTTATCTTGTTTTAACTCAAATCTTTCATGCTAAGTCATATATGTCACTAATAGTAGCATAATTTGAGGGCTATTGTGTTGCTTATCATACTCTTCTTAGTTAGAAAGCAATACGTTGATTTTAGTTGTTTTATATGCTCATCTAACCATGTTTTCCACTAATGCAATGACCTATTGAAGTGTTGTCTTTCTTAATAGGTACAAAAATCATACACACATTTCTAGCGCCCACCGTGGGGCCCAATTCAAGATTTGCCTCATTTTAAACCTCATTTTTCACTAATCTTTCCTCCAAGTTTTCAGATCCAGAATCGCATCTGGTCATTTTTGCTTGCATCCAGGATATGCCATCGTACCATAGAAAAAAAGGCTCGCATCCGGGATTTCCCAGATCATTTTTGGTTTAAGATCGCATATGGGGAACATTTAGTTGCATATGGTGACAAAGGATCACATACATTATACGGTATTGCATCCTATTATTTTAGGATCGCATCTGGTGAATTTTTTTGTGAACTTCATTACCTAACCACTAATTTTTGAACGCTTGATTTGTTTGATCTTTTCATAGCCTAACTAGTGCTTGCAGGTTTCCATCAGAGGTTTTCTTGGGAGTTGAATGAAGAATACTAACAAGGTTTTTCACATTGCCCAACCCCCATCTTGACCTCTATTTTTACATGCTTTTGACACTAATAACATTTTCCAATCTTCTACTAAACTGACTAGAGGACTATGCTCTTTTCCTTTTAAGGAAAATCAGAAACTCACACATCAGTTTATGAGTTGAAAGGAATTTGGACATAACTGAACCAAGGCAAACAAAACTAAATTTCAATTTTGATTAGTAACTGAACAATCAAAGCATTAAAATTTTGTGGCTCAATGAACAAGTTCAATCATTTAATTCAATTTGGATCAGTAACTGAACAAACAAAGCACTAAATTTGTGGATTAATTGAACAAGCACACTATTTGAATTTGGGAATCATAAATTGAACAAGCTACTCATTTAACATTGTGGATTAATTGAACAAGCAAACTTTACTTTCAAGCATTCTGTTTTCCATTAAATAGGAACATCTTAAATCGAGCACAAAATTTCTTGAGGGAATGAACTATTTTCTTGAATCTATTTTAGGAGAAAATGACATGGATTAGGAGAGTATGCTCTTCTTCCTCAAAGAAATTAGAAACCTAGATGTCCTACGCTTGCCAATTCTTTGTATGCTTATTTAATAGTAGAGGGCTTGTCGGTTGAGGAAAAAATCTCCTGGGAATGACCCAAGTGAGGACAAGTTTTACGCAAACCCTTCCAACTCACTATAAATAATTGCTTCCTCGTAGGCCAAAGCCTCGGAAGATGGAGCCAGTTTTGTTCATGGAATTTTGACATCATTCCTTGAACATGCTTGGGTATGTGTAGAGCGGAGCCGCTTGAATATTGCTTGCAAGACTACACATATTTGAGTACTCATAGGGCTATATGCCTCAATTTTTCCTTGTGCAATTCTATGGGGGATGGTTTCAAATGGATTTCCCAATCATAGACAATATTTAAACTGAAAGAATTCCTGATTCACCCCCAAAAGGGTGATAATCTTTGTGCAAGGAAAAAATTAATTTCCCCAAGACACTCTTCATATCGTACCCTCACTTGCATTTGGAGTTGACTAATAAAGAATCATGACTAGAGCCATTGCGTACTTGGTGATGGTTTTATTTTGATTAGCATTTGAGTGTGTACCTAAGTCAATGAGCAAATATTTTAATCCTCCACCTAGAAAATAGGGATAAGATGTGTGTCTGTTTCACCCTTTAACAATGAAACAATGCTTGACATAACTAAAATATTATTAAAAAGATAACATCTTCAAAAAATCAATAAATTTCAATCTTTGGTCTATGCATGTGTTATACACTCACTGGAAAGTCTCAGAAAAACCTTACTGTCAAACAAACTTTCACATACTTTGAGACAAAACAAGCAAAACATCAGAGGCTCACATCTAGGATGTTGGTTCACATCTAGGAAAGCATAGTATCGCATTCAAAGGATCACATCTAGGATAGTGGTAATTTGTGTAGGTATCTCTCAGAAAATTTTAGTATATTTGGGTACCCTTTCAGCTCCTTAGTCTGGTCCTACTGCTTTTTCTGGTCTTCCAGTTGTTGTTTCAAAACTTTTTCACAAGTCTACCTTGCATTTCATCTTGGATTTTCAATATTGGTCCCAAATAGTGTGGATTTTACAATCAACAAAACAACTTGATTCCCAGCTCACTATCAGGGCACTCTAACACCCTCTGACGCTGGAGTCACTTACTTCAAACAATCAACTCTCATTGGTTCCTAGCTCACTATTAGGGCATTCTAACACCCTCTGATGTTGGAATTAATCACTTTGAAACATCAAACCCAAACTCACACTTTTGGGGACAATTTGGAAATCCCTTTGGCACCATTCTGAGACTTTGATAAAAACAATTTTATGATGGCTGAAAATAAATGGGTTGAATCCTATGGTCTTAACAAAGAGGAAGAAGAAATTCTCATTAAGACCCTATCTAAGAAAATGCAAGCTTTGAAATCTGAAATTCAAGACTTAAAGGAAGAAAAGGATACCTCATCAAGTGGGTCTTCACTAAGATCAATATTTCCTCTTCTC
>MU226514.1:662538-709513 GCA_018584345.1 Thuja plicata
GAGAAAAAGGCCTATTTTGGGACCTCTAAACAAGTGGAAAAGGTGTGAAAGAGGCTGCAAAAGTCATGCCTTATCAACCTGGTCATAATGGCCACCTATAAAGGCATTCTTATCTCTCTAGAAGAGTGACAAAAGTCTCTAAATTGTAATAACTTTTCTGCATACCCAAAAATGCATCTTCTGACCCCTTTAAAAAATTTGATCTTTCCACCTGTAAAAAAATCTGATTTCCAGTGTCTGAGAAAAAATCTGATCTCTTTCGGTCTCTTTGCCTTCTATGAGTGAGCGATGCCTTCTGTTCCTTGACCTGTTGCACTCTGAATCTCTTTTTCTTTTTAACCAATATTGAAACATATCTATTCAAATATCAGCAGACTGTTCTGTGCACAATTTCCTGAAACTTAGAATTCTCTGAATAATCTTGGGATACTGCAAATCAAGAAAAATATCTCTCTTCTGCAAACTGAACAACCTGGGCTCTAAAGATGGAAAACATGGTAAATGCAAATGAATGCATCGTCAACTCCTTTGAATAAATTCTGCTCTAACAGTTCATCGGTTCTGTCAACATTCTGCTACATTTTTCACCTTTTGAAAGATCCCTGCGAGTGAGCGACACATCCTCTATTATTTCTCATTGCATACTCGCCACCCATCTTTACTCCACTTTTCATTTTCTGCAATTGAGCGATGCGTTAAATTTTTTTTAGTCATTCCATGTCTATCGCATACTCGCGGCACTTTTTTTCTCTACTTTTGAACTCATGCGAGTGAGCAATCCTTCCTTTACTGACAGCTCATCGCACACTCGTGAGTTAACTTTTCATATCCCCTGAGTCTTGGCAACTGAGCGCCTATGCATTCTTCTTTTCAGTTATTCCATCATTGCACACTCATAGGCCTGAAAATTTCACTTTGTGACTGGTTGTGAGCATGCGACAATATTTCTTCTCCTTCATTGCCTAGTCGCGAGCTGCTTTCTGATCACCCTCGTTTACTGGCGACTGAGTGACAACCTTCCCTTTTAAACTCATCACATAGTCGCTAGCAGTTTAGAATGACTTTTGGATCCTGAGCGACTGAGAAACATTTATTTCTTTACCTTTAACCTGTCTAGTCGCTCACTCGCGATCTTAATATCTCAACCTTTATCTCATGCGTGAGTGAGTGATGGCATCCGTTTTCCTCTTGGTCGCCAAATCACGAACTTATTTTCTTTCACCTGAGTTGATCGGCGACTGCATGATGGTCTTGAACAGTCTCCTTGGTCGCTCAGTCATGGACCTTTAAGAACCTTGAAACATACATGTGCAACTGAGCGACGCAATTTCATATTAGCATTTCATACCTTCGTTGTGCACTCGCACTGCACAAAAATACGAGTTAGAACCTATGTGAGTAGGCGACCTCTATAACATGACTTCATCGCGCACTTGTGTGACTAAAAAATTGACTTCCATGAGACATCGCGACTGCGTGATGCACATTTTAAAACATCTCATCACGCACTCATGCACAAAACATAACTAAACACAAGTAGATCACGACTGCGTGATTTACCCCTATAACAGCTCATCGCCCACTCATGTGACTTAGAGAACTTGACAAAAACCCAGTGTGACAAGGTGATAAGAATGAAACACATTTTTTAAGTAGATATAAAGGAACTTTGAAAAAGAGCGCGCCATGACCTAGGGTTTAAATGTGACGATTAATACTTGGATAACCTAGGGTTTTCAGGGTTTTTGTGAATTTGGGAAAAGTTTAGACTTTAAAAAAAATTGAAAATATGATAGAGCTGAAGCCAGACTGAACAAGAAGTAACTAATTTGAGAACACCATTAATAACTGGGATGCACCCCTCAATCTATCTGAAAAACATAACCAGCCCCACTTGATTGAGCTAGGAAATAAAATGGATAACATTTCTGGTGACATCTGCGTGATGCTTGCCTGCTAAGCATATCAGACTAGCTGCCTATACCCAGTCCATTGGGCACGGAGTCACTTGTATGGCCAAACCTCTAAAAAACACATTCCCGTCAATGTTGCAATCACCTCCAGATTGCAACCTCTCCTAATCCATCTAGTAGTTGTGTATGGCTTTATGCTATGCAACTACTTGATGCCTTCCTTGCAAGCTATTTTAGCTAATTAGAGCTCTATGAGGGAGGTATGTACGATGTGCAGTAGTAGATACATGTTTTTCACTACTTCATATGATGGATGCCTATCTCATGCAATTGTAGTTACTTTAGCAGCTGACCACTTCTTCTTAGAAACAACTATCTAAAATGTGCAACCAACACTTAGGGAATGAAAATTGCAACTAATCTATGAGGAACAACACTTATTGAAAAAAACCTACCCTACCCTAAACTAACCAATGACAAAGAAATGCTAAACGAATCCATTTACTGGCTCTATAAAATAACTGCCCTTTCTTCTCAATTTGTAATGATTGACATATTCATGGGCAGCTAGAGGAACATATACATTGGATACTATTTCAACAAATAACTCTAATGCCTAAAAGTTATAGTCTAGTGTGCCTACCTCTTTGTGATGTGCATGCACACTGTTTCCTGAGAGGGTAAATGATTGAACATGCTCCTTTTTGATTGCATCTTCAGCTGGAACTTCATGTTTGGGTGTCAATAAAATGAGTGAGCTGTCCTCTACCCTAGATAAATGTCTAACAGGGCATCCCCCTGAAAGAGAAAACTTGGAGCTTCTTTTGCTGGTGTTTGGCTTTTGGACTGCTTCCTCAACACTTTTTTGCTGATTGAGAGCAACCTCTTCATTTATCTCATTTGTAAGGAGAAAAGACACCTTGATTTCATCACTTGGTTGGCTGGAAATACTTGGCTCTTGTGTTTCAAAAAGAAACATGGTTGCCTCAATACTTGGTTTTTGCTGCTCATGAATTTCTGACTTAAAAGATATTGGTTTTGTATCAATGTTTGAGCAGAAAAGCTCCAGCTCCTCCCAGAACATATCCTCCTCCAAGTCTTTTTCATTTTTTTGCATGAGGTGGATATTTTCAGCAGCATGATAATTCTCTTGAAGATCCATAAGAACCTTTTGACCCTTGGACTGTTGAGGACACAAAATTTGTATACAATCATATCCATCATTTTGTTGTCCAAAGCCTGATGATGGTGCTAGTTCAAGCATGTCATCCTTTCCAACAAAACCAGGTAGCTCACTAAACAAAGAAGCTTCCATTTCCTGATTTTGTCCAACAAGACTGGTACTTAACATAAGGACCCCTTTAGCAGTAGCCTAGTGTTGTGATTGACTTTCCTGAGCTTGAGTCAATAGGGCTTTTAACAATTCATCTTTTGCCTTCAACATGTCTTCATAGTGTTGCTTTTGCACCTCTAGATCTGCTCTAAGCTGAACCTCTTGTGTGTCCAATTCTTTGCAAAGAGTTTCAACATGTATCTTTTGAACCTCTTCACACCTCATGGCTATAGAAAGTAAGACCCTTGCTAGCTCCTTGTGCTCCTCCAGCTCCTTCTCATGAAATTCCTCATGAGCTGCTAAATCTTTTTTTAAATTCTCCTTAAATTGCAGCTCTTGTCGCCTATATTGCTCCACCAAATATTTCTCATGACATTTATTCTGACGAGCTAATGCCTCCTGCTCATGAAGATAAGCCTGATATGACCATTCTTCTTGCTGTAAACTCAAATCTTGCTGAAACTTACATTCTTGCTGCCTCTTAATGTCATCAATCTGCATAGTCAAGTTCTGCAACATACTTGCAGCATCTTTAATTTGTAACTCATTAGCATCTGCAGGATGATGAAAGGATTGAGCAGACATGGGCTGATTGTAAGCATATTGTGATTTCTGGTTCTGACATGCTTGAAATAGATCTCCTTGGACATTACTCTCATGAAAGGGTGGAGAAAATACCAATTGACCATTTGGGTATACATGGTGTCCTTGAAAAATTGACATTTCTAATCATCTGAAAGGTTGGAAATCAGAAAATAATATGTAATTTTTTAACATACCAGCACTTGATCCTATGAAAACAATTCATTCTCCTCTATAGAGCCACCATGTGTGTTGTAAATCTGCCTCTTAAAGGCCAAAATTACTGCTGTACACACCAACAACAGTAATACATAAGAGCTGAGATAAGCAGAAAATTAGCTCTTCGTCCCAACTGGCTTTGCTGTCCAAAGTTGAGTCGCCAAGTGTGTAAAGTTTTAACCTCTTCTAGGTTGAGAATATTGTTGTACACACTAACAATAGTAAAATAATGCAAAATATGACTGAAAAAAATCAGCCACTTGTCCCACCGGGTGTGCCAAAAACTGTTATCTCTCAAAATTGCACCCTGCTAGATAACCAGAATCTAGCCTTTTGGAGAAACATGGAAACATTCCAAGTTTGTGGGTAAACTATGGCTAGAATGAATCTCCGGGTTCTAGGCTGGCTTCCTATATGATGATCACCTGTTTGCTTCTTGAAAGACTGAAAATTGATGGGGAAAAGGGATAGAAAGATTGCATGAAACGTAAATAGCTGAAATGAAACCTAAACTAAGGTGATCCACCACATTTGACATGAAAACATAACACACACAGGATTAAGTCCTGGGTCAGCTAACTTGAATTGGAGGTAAAACACAAATCTCTTGTATAGGCATGCATTAATATTTCATAACAAGGTCATGATTAAACTGTTAAGAGGAAATACTTCACAGTTAACAGCTCAAACTAAGACACTAGTTACAACCTGCAAGCAAACATACTCTTCTACAAGTAGATGCTACAAAGGGACATGATTAAAAGGAAATAAAATCATTCAGAATTAACTTATCAACCATCTACAATGCATACAAACAAGCAGAAAAGAGACAAGGCTGACACAATTCAATAAATTGGTTTCAAGAACTTCAAACTCTACATATTATTTCTCACAATGAGTTGCAGACTTCTGCAAAAATACATCAAGGACAAAGAAAATGACACAAAGCATGCCTCCTTGCATAATCAAAACTGGTTACAAAATGAGTCCTCAACTCATACTTATACAACTTAGCCAACTGCATCATTTATGAGGCCCAAAATATCAGGGATCAGATACAGAGAAAAAGGCCTATTTTGGGACCTCTAAACAAGTCGAAAAGGTGTGAAAGAGGCTGCAAAAGTCATGCCTTATCAACCTGGTCATAATGGCCACCTATAAAGGCATTCTTATCTCTCTAGAAGAGTCACAAAAGTCTCTGAATTGTAATAACTTTTCTGCAGACCCAAAAATGCATCTTCTGACCCCTTTAAAAAATCTGATCTTTCCACCTATAAAAAAATCTGATTTCCAGCGTCTGAGAAAAAATCTGATCTCTTTCAGTCTCTTCGCCTTCTATGAGTGAGCGATGCCTTCTGTTCCTTGACCTGTCGCACTCTGAATCTCTTTTTATTTTTAACCGATATTGAAACAAATCTATTCAAATATCAGCAGACTGTTCTGTGCACAATTTCCTGAAACTTAGAATTCTCTGATTAATCTTGGGATACTGCAAACTGAGCAAAATATCTCTCTTCTGCAAACTGAACAACCTGGGCTCTGAAGACGGAAAACATGGTAAATGCAAATGAATGCATCATCAACTCCTTTGAATAAATTCTTCTCTAACACTTCATCAGTTCTGTCAACATTGCTGCTACGTTTTTCACCTTTTGAAAGATCCCTGCGAGTGAGTGACACATCCTCTATTATTTCTCATCGCATACTCTCCACCCATCTTTACTCCACTTTTCATTTTCTGTGATTGAGCGATGCGTTAAATTTTGCTTAGTCATTCCATGTCTATCGCATACTCGTGACACTTTTTTGCTCTGCTTTTGAACTCATGCGAGTGAGCGATGCTTCCTTTACTGATAGCTTGTCGCACACTCGCGAGTTAACTTTTCATATCCCCTGAGTCTCAGTGACTGAGTGCCTATGCATTTTTCTTTTTATTTATTCCATCATCGCACACTCGTGGGCCTGAAAATTTCACTTTATGACTGATTGCGAGCGTGTGACAATATTTCTTCTCCTTCATCGCCTAGTCGCGAGTTACTTTCTGATCACCCTCGTTTACTGGTGACTGAGCAACGACCTTCCCTTTTAAACTCATTGCATAGTCGCTGGCGGTTTAGAATGAATTTTGGATCCTGAGTGACTGAGCGACATTTATTTCTTTACCTTTAACCTCTCTGGTCGCTCACTCGCGATCTTAATATCTCAACCTTTATCTCATGCGCGAGTGAGCGATGGCATCCATTTTCTGCTTGGTCGCCAACTCGCGAACTGCTTTTCTTTCACCTGAGTTTATCGGCGACTGCGTGATGGTCTTGAACAGTCTCCTTGGTCACTCAGTCGTGGACCTTTAAGAACCTTGAAACATACATGTACGACTGAGCGACGCAATTTCATATTAGCATTTCATACCTTCATCGCACACTCGCACTACATAAAAACACAAGTTAGAACCTATGCGAGTAGGCGACCTCTATAACATGACTTTGTCGTGCACTCACATGACTAAAACATTGACTTCCATGAGACATCGCGACTGCGCGATGCACATTTTAAAACATCTCATCGCGCACTCGCGCACAGAACATAACTAAACACAAGTAGATCGCGACTGCGCGATTCACCCCTATAACAGCTCATCGCCCACTCGCGTGACTTAGAGAACTTGACAAAAACCCGGCGCGACAAGGCGATAAGAATGAAACACATGTTTGAAGTGGATATAAAGTAACTTTGAAAAAGAGCGCGCCATGACCTAGGGTTTAAATGTGATGATTAATACTTGGATAACCTAGGGTTTTCAGGGTTTTTGTGAATTTGGGCAAAGTTTAGACTTAAAAAAAAATTGAAAATATGACAGAGCTGAAGCTAGACCGAACAAGAAGTAACTGATTTGAGAACACCATTAATAACTGGGATGGACCCGTCAATCTATCTGAAAAACATAACCAGCCCCACTTGATTGAGCTGGGAAATAAAATGGATAACAACTACATTTACATAATCATTTAGATCATTTAGCTATAGATTTCAAATACTTCATTTAGAATAGTGTGTATTCACCTTACTTTGCGATGACCTGAGAGAAAATTAGATACTCCTACCTACTAGAAGGAAATGGGTCAGTGTTGGTTAGTGTAGTTGTTTACTGCATTTTGATTTCATCTTTTCTAACCTACTAACCATGTAAAGAATCATTGAAGTGTGTTTGTTTGCAACTGTAGGTACTTACCCAAATTCACGCATACATTTATGGCACCCAAAAATCCATGAGAGTCTGCACTGATTTTAGGGACCTCAACAAACCATGTCCAAAAGATGACTTTCCTTTACCTTTTATTGACATGATTGTAGAAATAATAGCTGGGTATGAAATGTATTCTCTCATGGATGGTTTCTTTGTGTACAACCAAATCAAGATTGCCCCAGAGGATCAAGAAAAGACTACCTTCACATGTGCCTAGGGAACATCCTACTAGAATGTCATGCCTTTTTGTTTGAAAAATGTAGGAGCTACCTATCAAAGGGCAGTAACAACTATCTTTCATGATATGATGCACAAAACCATGGAGGAATATGTGAATGATACACTTTCTAAAACAATTAAACAATCTATGCACCTACAAGACTTAGGCCCAATCATGGACAAAATGGAAAATTTCAAGTTAAGATGGAATACCAAGAAATGTGCATTTGATGTTACATCTAGAAAGCTGTTGGGTTACATTATCTCCGCTAATGACATAGAGGTTGATCCTAAAAAGGTACAAGAGATACTGGAAATTCCACCTCCTAAGAACATCAGTCACATGAGAACACTCCAAGGGAGAATCATGTCTATCAAAAATTTCATCTCACAGTTGGCTGATAGAGCATAATCATTTACCAAGAATCTGCACAAGGGCATTACTTGTCAATGGAGTAAAGAATGTGAAAAAAAATTCACTCAAATCAAAATGTACCTGGTGTTAGGTCTTTTTCCTAAACTTCCTTTTCAAGCTTTTTTGTAGAGGTCTAATGTTTGTTTTTCAAAAGTTGGAGAGTGTTTCCTATCTATTTTTTGTGTGAATTGGTTGTAGAGGGTTATTGTGGTCATATTTTGTTCCCTTTGGGTTTCCTATGTGGAGTCAGAACAGTCAATTTGGTCTTGGTTCCTTCACTGGTTCATTCTTTGTTTAAATGCCCTAGGTCATTTATCCTACATTGGCTATGTATTGAAGAACTTTGATATTTTTATATTCGGGTACTAAATAGTTAAGTGCCTACAAGGCACGCACCTTTTGGCACATGGTTTAGAAGATGAGTGGTGATGTGAGTGGTTGTTTGGATCGATAGAAAGGATGTTTTGGTGGGCCCATTTCAAATAATGCTTAGGTGACATGGTCAAGGCTCACCACATGGCAGCAAGGCGTGATGGTGCAGTCTGAGTAACGGTAGGTCCAGTTGGATCACGTAATGGCACGGGCGTGACATGTGACAAGTTTGACATGTGGCAGGTTAGGTAGGATGGACACATGGAAGAAGTTCCATAAAATGAGGTGGCCCCACATGGAACGGATGGCAGGACAGGTCTACTAAGATTGATCAGATGGATCAAGACAGAGGGCGACTCATGGCGACAAATAAAGAGGATTGTGAAAGATGGATCAAGATCCAACGGTGTTTCTCTACCACATGAAGGAAATATGCAAGGAAGATAATCATCATGCAGTATCAAAATGAATGATGTGTGTCCAGGGAAGTGGTGGGAAATTTGGTTCTAGTGCATAGGGGCTAAGGGATAGGTGTTTCAGAGGGCCAATGCAGAGATGCCACATGGGGGTCCATGAGAATTGACCGTGGTTAAGTAATTTTATTTTTTACTTATTCCCCAAATGAGTAAAGCGTATCAATGGTTGTGTTTTAAAAGTTGATAAAGTTTAAATCTTGGTCATTGATGTCTTTTTTGGTGCCACCTATGACTGTTTCAAAAGAAATTCAAATTTTTAAATCTTTTACTGTAAGGTTTTGATGCCAGACAGCAGACGTTTTGTCTTAGTGCACCATTAATATTTCAATCTGATCTTTTTGGGTCATTTTTTTACACCTATAGAGCCATGTTTGGATGGATATCTGATAGTGCTAGGTGTATTTATGTCTGAAGTGATGAAATTAGGGTTTCTTATCAAATTATTTCTTCTTGGCACTGACTAGTCTTTTCTTCATTAATGAGAGCATTACTTGATGTCATGACTTTGATTTCTTTTGGATATTAGAAGTACTATTTTTGCATTCAAGGGAGTTTTCCTATTATTTCCATATCAGATTTGCATAGGACAAAGAGAATATTTTAGGGTATCAACTTGTTTTCATAATTGAATGCTTGCATTTTATGGTTGTAACCCTAACCCTAAATGGTGGGATGATTTTTGCATTACTGTTGATATAAAGGAATTTTCAGGACCATTTAGAGGGGGTAGAGAATTGGCAGAAATATTAAAGAGCATTAGGATTCTATTTTGTTTCTAGTCTAGGATATAGAAAATGTAATTTCAGATTGTCTCAAGATAGGATTGAGAGTTCTTTCATATTTTTCATATTTTCATATTGCATATCTCCTTGTCATACTGAATCAAGAATTAGTTTCTTTATACTTAATATATGTTTTCTTAGAATTAAGTCTATCCTTTGTGTTATTCACTGAGTTGTAATTTTTTTGACTTACTGTATAAGTCTTGCTTATGCATATATGTGTTCCTTAGGTATTTGATTTTAGGTCAAACTAATTCCTTTGGAAATTACATTGATTCTATTTGGATATCTATTAGAGGATCTTATAGTGTGTGATTTTGAGAATTATTATGTTCATGCCTTTGAATATTTTCCTATAAGGTGTTTCAGTTTCAGTATTGTATTTATAATTTATCCCAATGGATAAGGCACTAATCTAGAATTAGTATTTATGTTGAGGTACATATTTGAATGGTTTGGCTATATTATGTCCCCAAAACTTTTATCAATCTCATTTACAAGTTCTTTACAATTACAATTGTTCTTCTTATTCCACCCACGGTAGTGAAGATTAAATGTATGCTATGTTAGCATTTTTTAATTTATTACCATCAATTTTTTGTTCATAATGCATAGGTAAAAGGTGTTGTAAAGAGTTGATTTTTGTCTATATTGGGTGTACCCACCTTGGTTTTCAAAGCCAGAAGTGCAGAGGGTAGTCTTGTCCCTATAGTTGGTCCAATTGTCTTTTAGAGCTTTCATACTTGCAACTAACCACTCCTAACATCAATATCAAGGCATATTGGTAGCTTTAGATAGAATAGTAGTTTTAAACACCAACACCTGGAAAACCCACCAGTACTCATGCCACCTCAACAAGGTAGACCACTAATTTTGTACATTTCAGCTACCTCAACATCATTGGGGGCACTTCTAGCGCAAGAAGATGAAAACAAGAAAGAACATGCTATCTAATATATCAGTAAAACATTGGTATCATATGAGATGAACTACTCTATGATCAAGAAAGTGTGTTTGGCAGCATTCTTTGTGATCCAGAGCCCTCCACTATCACCCTAAGGAGACTAACTCAACTCCCAAATTCTACCAAAAACTTGGAATCCACTCAAGGAGTTAACCTCACTCAAGGATCTAGTAGAGCTCTCTAACTTTGTAAATCACTCCCACAACCATGATCATGAGTTCACTATCACTTTTCCTTATTCCAATCTCTCCAAGCACCAATACCATCATAGGCCACCTAGTGCACCTAGTGCCTCCACCATAACAAATCTACAACTAGAACTCTCACCTTGTTCCCAACACCATCAATCATCTTATCATGGTCTATCTACCATGTTTCATCAACCCACCAAGTCTAGCTAAATCATCTTCTACCAATCTCTTCCAATAGTCCTTCTAGGCTTGTCTAGTAGGCCTTCCTAGACAGTAATCTGCAAATAACTCACAAACTCTCCAAACAACCTAACAAGGTATTTACATTTTCTAACACCCTTTTCAGATTTTTTAAAAATATATCAAACTCAAATTTCCACCCTTTGACTGGTGAACCTTTCCATCACCCTATAACCCTCATCCTAGGCCTAATTAGCCCTCCATTTACAAAGAAAATCCTAATTCCACTTACTTCCAAGACTCAAGACCACAAAAAAGTCTTATAACATGGTTCAAAACATTGGATTTTCAATTTTTTTTTACCAGACCTACTCATCCATACTACCATTTATCAAACCCTCCTTTTTTAGGTACTCTACCCTAGGGATTTCTTAACCAGACACTTCCACTCAACTCCAGACCCTTCCAATGGATCCAACACCATCATATGAGCATATTATGACATTCCATTCCATAAAAAGTATCCCTCATGTGGCTGGAACTCTCAGACCCTGACTGGTCCAACCACCATGCACCCCAAATCAGCACTATGTCCCCATTAGAGACCTCTAAATTCATCCTCCTACTTGTCCCTAAAAATAAAAATTGAATGACACATAGTTTAAAAGGATAGGCCTCTCCCATAATACATAGCAACTACAAAAAGTGGGAGAGCCTATGTGCTCATCAAAACTCCAATTCAAATTACTGATTTCATACACAAACTATTTGGAACAGTCAATAATAAGATTGATATTCTTGGTTTTAAAACTTCACAAACAATAAAATCCTTGCATTTAATGAGCCACTAATTAGAAAACCATCAAAACACTACATCTCTTATCAACATAGAATCAAAATAAAGAGTTTTACAATACAAATACTAGACTGTGTCCTCACGGGGAAGCAAGTAGACAGTTTGCAGAGATTTAAAGTTTATTCATTTGTCAATTCATTACAATGTTTTCTTTTGACACCCAACTCTCTCCATTCGACTACCTCTTCCCTATACTCACGTGGATCAATACTAAAACAACCTCTACTCTCCCAAGAAACCGATACCAACCATCTAACTACATTTCTAATTGACTGTAACAGTCTTAAAACTGACTTTCTTTACAAAATATGATTAAAAAGTGTTCTCAAGTTCACAACCAATGTTGTCAACTCAACAACATGACTCAAATGTCCCTTCTAGGAATTTTAAAAGGTTTAAAAATAACCTTTTATTAACCATGCTAACCTTCTAATCCCTAATGATCCTTATAGGCTTATTTTGCCAAAATAGGCAATTTACAAGTTTTTACACTTTAAGTTCTTTTAACAACATTTAAAGGCTATAATGGCCTTATTACATCTTTTTGGACCCTTATTGGTCATTTCCATCATCCCTCAACCTAGGATCAATCCATAACCATTCTTTGTGACCCCTAGGTACCTTTTAGGCTTATCATTATCATTAAGGCTTACATTTAAGATTTGATTGCAATGAGATCATTATATGATCAAAAAAATATTACATGACCATGATTATTCCTATTACATGATTCAATGAAATTTGAAGGCCATTTGTCTTCTACTCCTCCCAAGGTTCCATTAGTGACCTTGATGCACTCCATGGCTCCTGCCTTTGACCTTTGTACTCCTTCTCCATACTCCCCACTTTTGAAACTGTTCCAAGTCTTCTTGGAATGTCTTGCCAAACAAAATGGACCAACAAAATCTCCATGTCCTTTCATGTCTCTTTCACACTTGTACTTAGTTCCTTGACACTCCATGCTTACTTGTCTTCTTGAAGGCCTTGTGACTAGACCTTCTTCATTCGCCATGCTTATCCATGCTATCCTATTGCTGGCCACACAGATTATCCATGCGCTTATATATCTTTTTGGAGTTTACATCATTTCCCTTCCTCCTACATCTTCTTTCCTTATTCTTGTGCTTTGGATCTAGTGACCAAATCATTATAAAGAAAAATAAGTAACACACCCCTATCATTAGGTGACTTTGAAACAACCTTGTAAAGTCTACCATTCTAGAAATTTGTACCACATGAGGATACACCTATAGCACAACCATACTTAGTATCAAAAACCAAAGTAATACCTTCATACAAGTATAGGGTATCCCCATACATATTCTTGGACTGGTTTTTACATGACTCTTCATCCTTATGTTGTCTTCATCTTCAAATTCCTCATCCCTAGATACCTCTACCTCTGTCAGCAACTTCTCATCATCATTTTTCCTTCCTTCTCTTCCTTCCACCATTGCCTTTGTGACTAGCATGTCATTCTCCTCCTTGGTTGTCCTTTTGAAACAATTTTTCTCGATCTTTAATGGACACAAAATAGTACCCACTAGTATCATCCTTTCTTCTTCAAGCTCTGCTTCCTCTTTTTCTTCATCAGCAACTTAATTATTTACCTCTTTTCTACATCCTTGAACCTCTCTACCACAAGATTAACTCCCCTCCTTTCAACCTATCTTCTGCAACCTTTATTCTTGTCCAATAGATGGACCACATACCTTATCTTCATTCTTGATGGATGCTTTCTCCAAAGCACCATCACTCTTCCTCAAACAAGTATGTACTTTCTCATTGTCTTCATGTTCCTTACACCTTAGGAACTCTCTTCTTCCAATAAACCATGTCCTTGACATTATCCATGCCATCTTAACATCCTACAGTGAACTCATCAAAAACCTTTTCCCATTCTTATTAATAACATAAGTATTTTCTCTTCCATCATACAAGGCCTTAATAGGAACTTGTCATACTCTACCCAAGATTACACGACAATCACTCAAGGGCATAACATCACATATAATAGTATCAACATTAGAACCAATACTAAAAGAAATATATGCTTGTTCTTTGACATCAATCCACTGATCATTATTCATTCCATACACTTTATATGGTGTGCCATGTGTTATCCTCTCTATGTTCAACTTGCAAATCATTTCATCTGAAACAATATTGGTAAGAGAACCACTAGAAACAACAACTTGGCATACCTTACCCCTGAATTTGCATTGTTTCTTGAATATGAATGACCTAAGAATGCACCTTTCATCCTTATTTTCTTCCATGATGACCATTGTACCTATTATCAAATCTCCTTGCAATCAGAAACCTCTAAACTCTCCTTCAATCTAAGATCTATCCAACATAGAGTCACCACTTTGGAACACTCCCAAAGGATGATTTAACTCCAAGCATCAACAAAGGACTCCCGGTCTTCAAAATCTCAGATCTTCTTCACTCCAAACCCAGAAATTTTTCTAGGCTCTTATACCACTTGATGCTGAGCCCTCTACTATCACCCTAAGGAGACTAACTCAACTCAAGGATTCTACAAAAAACTTGGAATCCACTCAAGGAGTTAACCTCACTCAAGGATCTAGTAGAGTTCTTTGAATTTGTAAATCACTCCCACAACCATGCTCATGATTTCACTATCACTTTTCCTTATTCCAATCTCTCTAAGCACCAATACCATCCTAGGCCACCTATTGGACCTAGTGCCTCCACCATGCAAAATATCCAAATAGACCTCTCACCTTGTTCCCAACACCATAGATCATCTTATCTTGGTCTATCTACCATGTTTCATAAACCCAAAATTCTAGCTAACTCATCTTCCACCAATCTCTTCCAATAGCCTTTCTAGGCTTATCTAGTAGCCCTTCCTAGACAGTAATATGAAAATAACTCACAAACTCTCCAAACATCTATTGACAGGGCTTTGTGATTGGGTCTGCCAATAGAGGTAAGTTGTCACTGGGTATTGGGGTACCGACCAACTTTGCTTGTAAAGGTTGTCTGGGGAAATGAGATTCCCCGGGCCTCCAAGAATGTGAGAGTCAGGTCTCAATGGTGTGGGGCTTGGTTGGGAGATGTGACTATTTTTTTTGAGGAGGATAGCTGGTTATCTTCAACTCATCTTCTCTGTGGATTCAAGTAAGTGGGATTTCCTACAAGAACGCATTCATTTAACAAATAAACTTCAAAAGATACTGTAGAGTTAGAAATATTTCATCTACTTATAGTTATACTAAACATTCAAGACATAGACAATGCTGTAACACACTACACTAAATACCAAAGAAATATACAACCATCAGTTCATATTTTATCAGTAGCAAAGGAAAGGAGGTCGTTAATCTACTTTAAGTATCAGAGCAAAGGACATGAAGAACACAAAGCATAAAATACCATTAACCCAGAAGACAAAATGCTAACAACATCATCGAGAGAACTCTTCCTTCTTCATTAACATCTTTTCCAGAAAGCACTAGTGCATGGTACAATGGTGGCTCCAAGGGAGAATTTAACTATTGAAAGCTTAAAAACTATGGAGAATTGAGCTCTACAACTAAGAACTTAGAAAACCAGACTGCTATTAACTATGGACTGCAAAATCATCAATTTTTTCGACCCTTCAAATGAGGTCGGATTTATTTTTTATACACATCACTTGACCTAAACCTAAACCTAACTTATTTTACACTTTACAATATAATATTATTTCATTGGCTGGTACTACTTGCACCACATTACAAAAGACCTTGAGACGGAGAAGGTCTGACATGTCAGAAGAATAAGACAAGAAAAGTGGAGTGGAAGAATCAGCCTCGAGAAGAGAGCTAGGAAGAGAAAGAAGAAATCTAATCCCCTAGGGATCGAGGCTACATGCCTCATAAATGGGAAAGAGGCACCCTATCTCCAATGCACTAGGTGTAACATTGAAACAACACCATGGGAAGACCATCTATCAAAAAACCTCTTATTGATCTAACGTGCCTTGTTGCAGTTACCCACCCTCTAACAACCTTTATTAACTACCTTGAAAGTGACCGGTCGACCTTGGAAACTGGGACACAGGTCACTTAAAGAATACAAAAATGTAGGATCTAGAATTCTAGGATCCAAGAACCCATGTTCCAAAAGAATGAATGAATACAAAAACACATCTTCCATTGAGAATCTCCAGAATCCAAAGGGCCTTATTGCTCCTTATGATTTTTCCCAAGCTTCCAATACTTGGCCTATGCTTTCTTCATCTATACTTTGGATGTTGTCCCACCAACTGTAGATAGCCTCCAATGCCTCCTCAAATTCTCTGGCTCCGTTCCAGAATTCATTAACCATTTTGATGGCATCATGCGATTGGATCATAGTTTATGATAATCTGGATAACTTGCCCTGGTCAAAATCTCTGGCTGGCAGATACAAGGACTCTATCCGCTCATCAAACTTGCTGAGGGCATAGTCCTCTAGGGTACATGTTATGGTGGTGAAGGGATCAAATTGCAATAGCTTGACCATAAATTCCTTAAACAAACCCAAGGGATATCTGGCTATTGTTATCTTCTCTTTCAAGTTCTTAACTAGTTCCTTGCAAACCTTAATTTTGAGGGCAAGTCTGGAGTACTGGACCTGGAGGGAATCATATGGTTCTTCTCCCAAAATTCCAGACTCTGTGGCAAATTATTCACCTAGGTTGTGGATCTCTTCTAGCCCGGCCTTCCACTTTTCATATTTTTCCAAATCTTGCTCCCATACCTGAGCGGAGCCTCTTGTATGACTAAGAACATAATCAACCCTGTAAAGGTTCAGGAGGGATGCTACCAAAAATTGTCTCATTGCGGTCACCTGCTTAGCGGCCCACCCATCCATAGCTTGTGCTTTTCTTTTCATGATCTGCAAAGAGTCCACATCACCCTCTACAAGCGGTAATCTAGAGGAAGGGGTTCCTGGGTGGACTTCAGCTAAAGGTTGTGTTAGTTCTGCCAGAAGCATGAGGAGATTGGCATTTGTTTCTCTTTCCTCTTGCAGCTTTTGGCCCCTGTTTGAGGTATCTGGCCTCTATTTCCTTGGTGGATTATTTTAGCAAGTCTAATTCACCTTGCTTATCCCTCTTCCCTAATGCTACTTCTATTATGCTGCAGTCTTTGGGCCTTACGGCCGCTACATCTGCATCAAGAGGGGGTGTTGTGATAGTCACAACTATAATACTGGTGGGACCAATCTAGAGAGTATGGACTGCCTGCACTTTCTTAGGCTTCTTAGCCTCTGTATTCCTGGCCATCATTTTAGCCAAATGAGAGTGGAGCACTTGTGACCACCACCAGGGCTTTCCTCTTCTTGGATTCCACCAGCCATTAGGGTGGTTGGGGCAGCTTTGTTATCAAGACTTGTTCATTAAGATTGCTTTCAGAATCCAACGGCGTGTTCCCGGAATGCACATTACCTTCTGGCTCTTTTTCTCATTCTCATTCTGGCTCCTCCTGATCTTGATTGTATTCCTTTTCTATTTCCTATTCTTTGGAACCCTCAACATTTTTTTCCATACTGGCATATTTTGTTGTAATACCTGGGGCCTTTTCTCTAGTCTCAATCTCTTTTGTATTTTCAGGGACTGCGTCCCTCCTGGTGCCAGTTGTTTCTTCATTTTCTTTATCTAGGACTTCTTGGTCCATTTCCTGCTCCTGCTCCTGGGCCACATTGGCCTCTTCTATTAGGACATTTTCCTCCATCGAAACATCTTCTGGAGGTGGGTGAGGCCTCTAGATGATATTTTGCAAGGCGGCCGCCATTACCACCTCAACAAAAGTGCTTTGGGGCACTTGGTCGCCCAGAGTTACCAAAGGCATTTGGAGCATGATAGTTGGGGGTAGGGTTGTTCCTATGGATTTGAGTTCCCCGACCATTGGTTGCTCATCTATGTATTGCATTGGTGCATCTTTGGTCTCTTGGACCGATAATCTCTCTTGCCTAGGTCTTGCTTGCATTTCTTCCTGAGCCTCCTGCTCAGATGTATCTTTCTCTTCTAGGGTTTCTTTATCTATGGGGGCCTCTTCTTTGTCCTAAGCTACAATCTCCTCCACCACATGACCTATACCATGTTGAATCTCCAGAAGCTCCTCCGCTGAGAAGGTGTCATAAAAATTGTGGTGCAAGGGTGAGGAGTCTGAGAAATCTTTGAGTTCAGGACAGTTCAAACTTACATCCACTGGGGGCATTTCTGGCATACTAGGACTGGTAGCTGCGCTAGGTGTAGGTGTCACCTTTGTTTTCTTATTTCTTATAAGTGAAGCCCTAGTATCCAGAATTCTAGTAGAATTCGCCTCAGCGAAAGTCTGTCTTCTCATCATAGCTTCCAATGAGGGGGAACTCGCCAGGCGAGCAGATGCCATTGGAGCTATAGGGAGATCGGTGGATACCTACATACTTAGATGCTGGCTGGTTAGGTTTTTTGACTCCATTTTTTGATGCATTTGAACCATTAGAAGGGTGAGGATCTAGGGAGGTGCCTTGGGAATCAGGGCACCCTCTTTCTCTTTCCCTCTACTTGTGCTTTCTTCAGCAGCCACGGTAGACAAAGAAGGTCTGGTGTCAGCTGAAGAGGGAATGGTCTTCTTGGCCGTTGATTTCTTTCAGGTGCTTTTGGGACACACCTGTGCAGAGTGCTAGTGACTTGCCTCCAAAATAGGGTGGCATACCCCTTCAATCATTAGGTCCTCTGAGATGGACCAATCCACTGGAGGAAGATCTTGTTTATCCAGCCCTTGTCCTTTGTATGCTGGATCTTCCAGTGGCCCTTCATCTTTAAATCCCTTTGGGAAGGTCTAAAGGTCTAGCATTTTAATGAGCCCTTTGCTCATCCTTGTATTATGTTAGGCTCAGAGATCAAAACTATCCTGGTACTTCACCCAGAAGTCTTCAATGTCCACTTCATGCAGTTCAGACGACCGAGGTAGTGCTGTGGAAATCTTGTCGTGGGGATCATAATTTTCTTGGGCATGGTGAAATTCCACCAGCCCCAAGTTCTTCAATTCATTATCTAATTCCCAAGCTACGACAAGGCTACATGTATAATCCCCACAAGAGAATGGGAATGGAATGTTGATGACCTTGTTCAACATGAAGAAGGTGTGTAGATCTAGGATCTTCATGCAAAACTCTAAAAGAATAATCTTGTCCCCGCAATACTGGGGAAGAAGATAGGGCTTCCCATTAAATCAAGTCACCCTAATGTAGGTATGATGCTAGAACTAAATAAAATAATGGCTGTAGGAGCTGACTAGAGTCATCATCACCTGTGATAATCTGTACCTATAATCCCAGGTAAGGGTTAAGATATTGTGGTAAATAAACATGTCATTTGCCCAACAGAAGTTCAGGAAACTGAGCTCTCTCTATAACTGGGGATAGTGATCCCATGGTGTGACCTACCCTGGCCCATTCCTGAGTTCCCCAACTATTCCCAAACCTGGAAAAGCTGCCCTTTGTTGTTCTAATGCCCAAAACACATACAATGTCATGTAAAATTAGGAATTCTGGACAACCATCCTCATTTGCATATCTACGTGATTAGCTATAATAGCTGCCCAGTTGAAGGTTCGGCTGTGGGTAGTGATGTAGTATAGAAAATAGTACATCCACGCTGAGAATTCCTGGGCATGAGGCCATCTGAAAACCCTGCATAAAAATATTATACCCGCCTGGATGGGCTCTTTGAAATCCCTGTGGGGAATTTCTAACTTCATTCTTTTGTGGTCTCACTTTGGAGACTTCAGCCACTGATTGTTGAGGTGGTACTAGGAAATGCCTTTGGCCTTGCTAAATTCCTTTAGTGAGTTGACCCGAGTGATGAAAGCGTACCCTTCGAACTGAGGAATCCCCAACCTAGAAGCAAAAGTTGGAGCATCCAAGGTGACGATTATGGCATGGTATTGTAGCGGCCAAGGATCCAAAAGAAGAACTATGTGAGTAGGTGCATTATATAGTATTGCTAGCTACTTTATTAATTCCAGTGACTACACCAAACATGGAAAGTTTTCAGCCTTTATGATGTCAGAGGTGGCCAAGAAAGTGGCCATTTAATCTCCTTCAGCCTTTAACTTGTAAATGGTTTCGATCAGACCTTGCAATTCAGCCCAAGTTCTAGGGTCTATATCTATTATTTCTTGGAGTTTGGAGTCCACCTTGGACCCTGCAATAGCTCCCTCCTTTGGATATTTGGAGGTTAAAGGAAGCTTTTCTAACATTCTCTCCATTTTGGACTTTGTAGCTGCCTGGGTGGAAGTGGTAGGTAGTTCCAGACTATCAGGAGGGGCAATTACGTCAGAAATCTTTGATCAATTTATCTGCAACCTATAAGACCAGAAAATTGTTAGAACATGATACATACATAAAGAACACTAAAGTTCCAGAACATCGCCACCCTACCGTACCTATCCAACAAATGTTACATTGATCAAAATAATTTTGGAATACTTGAAATAATCATGAGTTAACTCCTGGGGTGTTTGGATCTACTGATAGGAGGAAATACAAGATAGGGGGTAGCAGAGGCCCAGATTCCAAAAAAAATGGTCATTTTCATGCTGATGTGATTAATGGGAAACCTAATTTGGCTGATGTGGGTTGGTATGTGATCACATGGTAGGTGCCGTAAAGGCATTGAAAGCATTAATTAAGACAAGTGGTGACACAGGGAAAAATGAATGCCAGATAGGACATATTTGAATGCTCACTCATGGGAAATTAATCTCGCCATCAATGTGACAAGATAGAGGAGAGAGAAAGCCACCATGGCATGAACTAGCAAGGTACCAAGTTTAGACAATGGCGATTCCATCTCAATGAGCTCGGTCTCTAGGGGTGAAAATGTGGGACAGAGCGTGTGGAACTCGCGAGCTTGGAAGGATATATAGAATATATACATGCATAAAAATATATAGGGCCGAGGGCTGAAATAGATATACACAAAATATATAGAAATATACATCATTTATAGAGATACACAAACTATCCCAAGGCACTATACACTATTTACATTAATATACGACCGCACAAAGAGTGGACAACCCTCTGGCAGTGCCAACCCACCAATAGGAGGTAGACCAAACAAACAAAACCAAAAGGAAGAAAGAGAAATGAAGAAAAAAAAAATAGAACAAGAGAAAAAAAAACAACAAGAAAAAAATACAGAAATGGAAAAGAACCAGAGAACTGACCTATAAATCTGTAGAAGAGTGGGGGAAGAGAACACCAGGAGCACTCCTACAATGAGCTCTACCTTCAAATGACCATGAACAAGAACCTCAAAGAAACATACAACAAAACACTAAGCACAGGGTAATCACAGTTTAATCATTGTTTAATCACTTGAGGATCACTCTGAGCACAAGTGTTTTAATCATGGTAACTGTGAAAGTGACATGTAATTTCTATTTATACTTATGGTAAAAGAAAGTTACCCTTTTCCCCACAAACTCTGAAACAAGAAAACCTCTAGACTCTGGACCCAGGGATTTCGTGCAACCATGCCTCCTTACGAGAAGAAGACATCGTGGTGGAGAATCCTAGAGTTCAGAATCTGGCTCTGGAAAAGAAACAACTAGCTCCAGGACCGGGTCCTGAAGACATGAAAGAAAAAAAGAAAAATAAAGAAAACCTCACGAGAAGGAAAACCCAGAGAAGAAACAAGAAAAAAAACAAGAAGATAGAAAACAAGGCAAGAGCCGAAAGAAAAAATAGGGGACCCAACATTTTTCACACAAAATGTAGGGATGGGTATGTAGGGCATAAAAAATGGCAACTATCTAGGATGAATTCCTTAGTGCATTTGAGAACCATAGAATCTTTGGTTAGAAAAACTAGAACCAATCGTTACTCGGAGCACCCTATATGCAAGGCGTGAAGCATTGGAGAAAATCTAGCTCATGGATGATTCAATCCTTGGTCTTTTGTCAGTTGTGAAGTGTGTGCTTTGAAAGAGAATCAAGCTGATGACCTCTAAGAGAAGTAGAGAAGAGGCACTAAATATATCAATCCAAAGTCGTCAAGTTTGCTCGTTCCTCCCAGATACTGAAGTTTTTGTCCCATCTTTCTTATCATTTTATTCTTTTCTGGATGGGAGGGCAGTACTTCTTTCACCATTAAGCTTGAGCTTAGCTAAATTTAATGGCAGTACTTCTTTCACCCTTCCACCCATCTCGATTTTCTAAATGGGGAAGAAAAACTCCAGACCTGGAAAGAATTTTAAGAGTTCAAACTTGGGCCAATAAACCAGTGTGACTGATCTATTCTCGGTGTGTTCAATTACTTGTCCCTTCTAATTTTGATTTAACTAATTACCAGACTTCCTGGGATAAACCCGATAAGGATTACTCATAGATCATTATCAAGCTCAAAAAATAACTCTGGAGACTAGACTAATTCTACTATGCTAACAATAGATTCTGAATTCAACATGAATATGGAAGGCACCATCCCGGAGACTAGATGTTATGCAAAGTATACCAGCCTACAAAGGGGGAGAAAAATACTGGAAACCCAAAAAAAAGAAAGAACAAAACTAAAAGCAAAACAAAAGGAAAGGGGGTAGTCCTGGAGGACCACCAGCAAAACTAGTTACAAGGCAAGACACCCCAAACAGGGCACCAAGAAAGAAATATTTACAAACAAGAAGATTTACATATAGTACAACTCTGAACAAACCTGCCCCATTCAAAATAATATTTGAGAAACTATCCATTGATGGGAAATGGGACGGGTTCTCTAGTCATGGTATTAAGGCAATAGGTATTTTCCCCATAGATCTCTGAGATCAAATATGGTCTGAGCCAGAGCTGTTGGAATTTGGTGTGTTTTCCTTTCTTTTCCCGGGCTTTATCCCACAGGATGACCAAGTCCAAAATCTGAAAGGCCTTATATTGGGCTCTTCGATCAAATGACCATTTTACAACTGCTTCATAACACATAAAATGTTCAAGAGTTGCATCTCTTTGTTCTTCCATCCACACCAGATTTAGGAGTCGAACCTCCACAATATTGTCCTAGTTGTCGAATTCCTGCATGAACTATAAAACTAGGATTTGTAAGTTAATGGGGAACACTGGGTTCTAGCCATAAACTAGATGGAATGGGGATGTCCCTAGGGCAGCCTTAATTTGAATGCAATCTGCCCAAAGGGTGAATCTTAGCTTTTGGTGCCAATCTTAGGATTCTGTTCTAATAGGTGTTTGATCACTTCAAGCAATTTTTTGTTAGTTGATTCAGCAACACCATTCCCCTAGGGGTAATAGTTGTTGGAGAAATTCAAAGTGATCTTCTATTCATAGGTCCATTCTAGTAATTATGCCAAAGAAAATGCTAGACCATTGTCACATACTATAGAAAAAGGCATTCCAAATCTTGTGACGATGTTTTCTTCCAAGAATTTGATAACTACGTGTGCCATGTTGTTTTTACAAGGTATGGTTTTAGACCACTAGGTAAAATAATTAGTAGTAGTTAGGATGTATTAGTGGTTGGTAGATGAGTTGGGGTTTATTTCCCTAATAAAGTCAAATGCCCATTGGGCGAAGGGTCTAGCTTTGAAAACTGGCTGCAAAGGCATGGCTAGGTTTCGCTCATGATGTGCCATAGTTTGGCAAGTGTGGCACTTTCGAATGTGAGTGTAGACATCCTTGAAGATATAGGGCCAATAGTATTTGGCCCTAAGGATATGATGGGTAGTGGCATCAGCTGAGCCATGTGTGGTTCCAAATTGCCTGTGAAATTCTTCAATTATTTTTGCAGCTTGAACCCTATGGATGCACCAGAGGTACATTCCCTCATAATTCCTACAAAAAAGTGTGGAATTTTTTATCATGAAGTGTGCACTTTTCAACCATAGGGTACGGCATTTGTTTGGAGGAAATCCCTCGAGGAATCTCTTATTTAACAACAAGTACACCAGATCTGTGTACCATGGATTTCGAGTGATGGACTCCACCATATATGTCTGACATTCAATGTAAAGAGTCTCTTCTGCCATTGCTCTACATAGTCCCTGGCCTTATACTATTTTCATGGGATGCATTTCCAAATCATATTTCTGAAGGATGGCCATCCATTTTCCCCGTCTATCACCCAATTCACTCGACATCAGTAGAGACTTCACCACCTAGTCTGGGATGATGGCATGTACCTTGCTCCAGAGAATATAATGTTGAAATTTATTCAGGGCATGAACAAGAGAAAAGGCCTACTTTTCCAATGATGAATACCAGACTTTGGCATTCTTGAATGGGGAGCTCATGAAAGCTATTGGTCATTCGTCCCCTTCGACCTTTTGGGTCAATACTGCTGCGATAGAATGCGGTGAAGCAAAGGAATAGATATAGAAAGGGAGGGAATAGTTCGGGCTAGCTAGAATTGCTGCCTCCACTATAATTTTTTTTATTTGTGTGAATTCCCACTTTGCTTCAAGACTCCACTCAATTTTGGTATCTTTCTTCATCATTTCATTGAGTGGTTTTACGATCTTGGTGAATCCTATGATGAACCACCGGACCAAGTTGATCTTTCCAAAGAAAGATCTCATCTCCTTCTTGCTACCGAGTATTTTTAGGTTTAGTATCACTTCAACTCTCTCAGGGTCAATGGATATACCCTTCCTAGAGACAATATGCCCAAGAAAATTCCCTTTAGTGACCCTAAATATGCATTTCTTAGGGTTGAGGGATATTCCATACCTGTGACATCTCTCACAAATTTGGGTGAGGTGGGCAGAATGATCACACCTACCCCAGGAAAAGACAGTCAAATCATCCATGTAGATGATTATACACTAGTTCACAAGGCCCTCAAATGCAATTTCCATGGCCTTCTAAAATGTAGCCCCTACGTTAATCAAGCCAAAGGGCATTCTCTGATAAGAAAATGTTCCCCAGTTGGTGGTGAATGTCATTTTGTCTCTATCCTCATATTTAACCATGAATTGGTTATATCAGGAGTACCCATCCAAGAAAGACATCATTTGGGATCCATTCACTATTTGCAACACCTCATTCAACGAAGGGAGAGGGTGATTATCTTTCTTTGAGGCCTTGTTTAAATTTTGGAAATCCACACAAAGGTGAATTTCACCACTTTTCTTCCTCACAGGGACGAGGTTGGAAACCCACATAGTATGCTATATTGGAAATATTATCCAGGCTGACAGCAATTTTTGAACCTCCTAACGAATCAGAGGCTCAATCAATGGGTTGATCAGTCACTGCTTTTGCCGAAAAGGCTTAGCATCAGGTTTGAGTGGGATGGTATGAGTCATAATGGATGTGTCGTATGTATTCAAATCCTCATACCCCCATGCAACCACGTCTATGTATTCTTAGAGAACTATGATAATCTTCTACTTCTCCTCAGGGGAGAATGAGGTGCCGATGTGTATCATTTTCTCTTCATCGAGCTAGCTGATGTTTACTTTCTCAAATTTTCCTCCCTCAAAGGAGGATGATATCTTTTCCTAGCCCTAAGGGTCCAAGTCAAAGATTCATTCAAGTGTGATCATCCCCTTAGGGATGGTGTTGGTCAGTAGGTCCATGATCCCATCATCTTCATCACCCTTCCCAGTGTCATCATGATCTCTTTTATCTACTATCTAGTCCTTGAAGATGCCAACATTGGCCATGAAGGCCAGGATATGTTGATCATCCTTAAAGACCTAAAAATGAGTGACATTATTTGGAATGGATGAGGTGGGGATCATCTCAACAAAAAATCTCTGAAGTCGTGAGCCGGCCATGGGCTCAAGTGTGCTGGCAGACACAGCAAGGGCATCCGGGACATAGTTCCATCTTCGGGGAATAAGATCGATGCCAAATGCATCAAAATCTTCAATAAGGCTCCATGCCCGGTTGTGGTATGCAGCCAGCCTCTTATTGTGATAGGTTTTTTTACTCTGGACTTGTTTAACAATCAACTTTGAATCACCCAGGGCCCAGAGGCGAGTGATTCCTTTCCTTAGTGCAAATAGGAGTCTAAGGAGAAAGGCCTTGTACTCCATGATGTTTTTTGTGTAGTTGAACTACAGACTATAGGACACAAGGAAGGATTTTCCTTGAGGGTTGATCAATTCCACTCTGGCCCCACAGCCTTGTTTGGATCAGGACCCATCAAAATTAAGGGTCCACAAGTTGTCATTTGTTGTTTGGGGCTGGGAAGATGAAGTAGTATTTGGATTTATTTTGGGAGGCTTGGGAGGAGTTTCCTCTGATACTGATAGTATGTGGGTGAGGTTTATCTCCGGAGGGACTTTTGGCTGGGATTCTCGGTCAAACAATGTTGAAGGGGCACTGTCAGCAAAAGTACTAACTCTCAGGGAATCAGTTGTATATTCTTTTCTTCAGAGGGCATCTATGTGTTGGGTGGCAGTGGCAAGGCAAGGCTCACACTCCATCTATGAATGTTTTTGGTAATTCACCCAGCACCAAGTGTCGGACAAGAGTGTTGTGGGGGTCGCTGCGGGACCCTGAGAGTTAACCTCAACCCTTAATTTTTCTTCTAGGTCTTGGGTTCTCTGCAAAACTATGGGCTCCTCCCCGGGGGTGAAATTGAATGTTAGCATCTCAAGCGATTGGTACACCCCGGGGGAGGTCTCAGAGAATAAGACCTCATTCACCCTCACAACTTTGGTGAGGGCCTGTTTCATCTGGGGTTCGCTTTCAACCAAAATCTTGTTAGATTATCCTTCCCAGGGGAGCCATAAGTGGGAGAAGTTGGTCAAAAAGTATCCATTCAAGGACTTAGACCAATTACAACTTAGCAACATCTCATAAGTTTCTAGGATTTCCACCACTTGGATGTCGATTATGCTAGCTATCCTGGGGTCCTAGATAAGTTGAATCTAGACATTCTTCAATTTGCCCACCATTTTCACAGTAGTTTTATCTAGTTGGATTACTACACCGCTAGATGGGGTGGGTCAGAATCTGAGCTTCTAGCATATGGATAAAGGCTTGATGTTTCCCAAAGCCTCAAAATCTACTAGGGAGTTGTGAATATTTTTCCCTTGTATGTTTAGGCCTAGCAGGAAGGGAGGATCTTCAGTATTTCCCCAAAAGATATCCATGTTGGCATCCTTAAAAAAGACAGTCTTGGGTAGGTGACTGATAGCTTCTAGGTTTCCCAAGAGCTTTAGAAGATACTTCTTCTACTTGGGACAGTTCAGAAAAACCTCCATCAAGGTCATGGAGGTGGTGGTCTATTCTAATGCCTTCGTAATGTCAAACCTTCCTCCCAGGAATTGGTGGATTCCCTCAGCTAGGTCCTTTACCTAGTTAGAGCTAGGGCCTTTTGGAGGGATAGATTGATCAGTTTTATTGTCCTAGGGAGGAGTGTCCTTAGGAGGTGTGGGCATGTAAACTGGTCCTTTACCAGCTTGACCCTAAGTTTTGTAAGGATCCCTTGGGTTGGTGAGGGTATTGGCCTCAAATGCCAGAATTGACTTATCAAAGAATCCCTGTAGTTTGGATTCCTCTTTGTCTTCTCTGGCAGTCCCAAAGAAGACGGTCTCATTGGTGAATGCACCGTTAGTGGGCTCTTGCATAGGATGCTCTAGTAGAGTAGGATTAGATGCTTTTTGTCTATCCAGTTGGGAAATCATGATGAATTTCTCTAGGGTGGCATAGTTTACCTCATTGTGGGAGCCTGTGTCATGCAATCTACACCAATTGGTCATGGGTTGGAAGTCTGCGACTGGTGTGAAATGGGATGGTCCAGAACCACTTTGATTGGTGTTTTGGTTTAGATTGACATTATTATTCCATTGTTGTTGGTTGGGTCGAGGCCCATTGTTAAAATTTCTTCCTCTGGCATTGTTGTTTCATTGGCTAGAGAAAATATTCCCTCTTTGGGAATTGGAACTATGGGGTGCATAGGACCCCACTTTTAATTGACCCATGTCTATAGTTAGCGTGGACAACATTCACCAGATGGATTCAACCTTAGTGGTCAACTAGGTGTTTGTGTCATAGTGTGACAGCTATTATTGCTAGTTCCCTAGGAAAGCGACAAAATTCACCAGAGTCGAGGGTAGAAATCCTCCATTTGTGGATGATAGGAAGAAAGGAACTCTGGGAAGTTGTGTCTGTGGTTGCTGCACTTGCTCTGGCTAGTTCCAAGGAAAATATTCTAGGCCTAGTATTATTTGGGTTTGTGATGGATAAACATACCGGGCCTACTGGTCTATTGGCGGTGGTGGGAAATTCAAGGCCATCATGGGGGAACCCATTGCCTAATTGGGGTTATACCCCCTACGTAAGAAGTTCTATTGGGGATCATGTTGAATGGCGTTCTCTACCCAATCTTTCCTAGGGATTTGTTGAGGACATGGGAAAGCTCTAAGGCTAGGTTGTAAACCTTTGCCAAAGTGTCCCGGTCGCTCAGGGCAGTAGTTCTCCAAAGGAGAGTGGCAAAAAAAGGGTCCATCGCATTGAGATAGGTCTCGATAGTCACTTCTAGGGATGGAATGAAGGGACCCATGCACCACTTCAAGGCATGTTGGAACTGGTGGTTGAATGCTGCAAGGGGTTCATTTGGTTCCTTCCTGATAGAAATGAACTAGCTGTGGGACCATGCTAGGTCCACGTGTACGTGGAAGGTATCCAAGAAGGCATCCTCCATATCCTACCAACTATTAATGGATTTGGCAGGAAGATTAAGGTACCAGTTCAATTTGTTCTATCCTAGGGATAGAGGGAACATCTGGGTCATAATGTCTTGATGTTGGATCTGGTGTTAGTTCATGGCATCTTTGTATGCCTATAGATGCTCTTCTATGGTTTGTGAGCCTAAGTGCTCATATCGGGGAAAAATATTTTCTAGGTGTGAAGGTAAATTGTTGGTTGCACCCAGAAACATTCCCATTGGGGATCCAGTATTTCCAAAAGACACAGCCATCGGAGGTGTTGGATTTTGACTAGGTTGAGCATTAATTCTCAGGATCACTTGGGGGGCTTGGGTATTTTGTGGTATGCTAGATCCCTAGACAATGGTGGCTAATTTAACTTTTGAGGTCTATTTCTTTTGAGCAGGAGGCTCGAGTTTGACAAACTATCTAGGATTGGGAGCTGATCTAAGGACTCTTTTGAATCTTGCTGGTGAAAATGATCCAATCCCACTGAAGGCTTGACTCCTAAAACTATGGCTTGGAGAACCCTTAGGTGGTGTAAAATATGAATCCTCAGAGGGGGAGGAGTTCATGCCCTCCTAGCGCTAGTTTCTATTGACGGGGCTTTATGACTGAGTCCTCTAGTAGAGGTAAGTTATCACCGAGTACTGTGGTACCAGCCAACTTTTCCTATAAAGGTAGTCTGGGGAAATGAGATTCCCTAGCCTCCAAGCACATGAGAGTTGGGTCTTGATGGTGTGGGGCTCAATTGGGAGATGTAAATTTTTTTTCTGAGGGGGATAGCTAGTTATCTTCAACTCATCTTCTCTGGGGATTCAAGTAAGTGGGGTTTCCTGCAAGTGCACATTCATTTAACAAATAAACTTCAAAATATAATAGAGAGTTAGAAAGATTTCCTCTACTTATAGTTATACTAAACATTCAAGACAATGATAATGCTCTAACACACTACACTTAATACCGAAGAAATATACAACCATCAGTTCATATTTTATCAGTAGCAAAGGAAAGGATGTCGTTAATCTACTTTAAGTATCAGATTAAAGGACATGAAGAACAAAAAGCATAAAATACCGTTAACCTAGAAGATAGAATGCTAACAACATCGTCGAGAGAACTCTTCCTTCTTCATTAAAATCTTTTCCAGTAAGCACTGGTGCATGGTATAATGGTGGCTCCAACGGAGCATTTAACTATTGAAAGCTTAAAAACTATGGAGCATTGAGCTCTGCAACTAAGAACTGAGAAAACTAGACTGCTATTAACTATAGAATGCAAAATCATCAATTTCTCTAACCCTTGGAATGAGGTCGGACTTATTATTTATACACATCACTTGACCTAAACCTAAACCTAACTTATTTTAAACTTTACAATATAATATTATTTTGGTGGTCGATACTACCTATACCACGTTACAAAAGACCTCAAGATGGAGAAGGTCTGACATGTCAAAAGAATAAGACAAGAAAAGAAGAGTGGAAGAATCAGCCTTGAGAAGAGAGCTAGGAGGAGAAAGAAGAAATCCAATCCCCTGGGGATCGAGACTACATGCCTCATAAATGGGAAAGAAGAGCCCTTTCTCTGATGTGCCAGGTGTAATGTTGAAATGACAGCTTGGGAAGACCATCTATCAGAAAACCTCTTGTCGATCTGATGTGCCTTGTTGCGGTTACCCACCATCTGACAACCTTTATTAACTGCCTTGAAAGTGACCAGTCGGCCTTGGAAACTGGGACACGGGTCACTTAAAGAATACAAAAATGTAGGATCCAGAATTCAGGGATCTGGGAACCCGCGTTCCAAAAGAATGAATGAATACAAAAACACATCTTCCACTGAGCATCTCTAGAATTTGGAGGGCCTTATTGCTCCTTATGATTTTCCCAAGCTTCTAATACTTGGCCTATGCTTTCTTCATCTATACTTTGGATGCTATACCACTGACTGTAGACAGCCTCTAATGCATCCTCAGCTTCTTTGGCCCCATTCTAGAATTCATCCACCATTTTGATGGCATCATGTGACCGGATCATAGTTTTTGATAATCTCGATAACTTGCCTTGGTCAAAATCTTTGGCTGGTGGATATAGGGACTCCATCTACTCATCAAACTTGCTGAGGACATAGTCCTTTGGGGTACATGTTCCGGTGGTGAAGGGATTGACTTGTGATACACTAACCATGAATGCCTTATACAAACCCAAGGGATATCTGGCTACCTTTATCTTCTCTTTCAAGGTCTTAACCAGTTCCTTGTAAACCTCAATTTTGAGGGCAAATCTGGAGTACTGGACCTGGAGGGATGTTGGAGATTTTATTCTGAGCAGTTGATTGATTGTATGTTTGTCATTGATGACAACATATAATACACAGTAGTAATTTTGTATGTACTTATTAGAATGATGACATGAATACATGTGTAGTTAGATACATTTTGTTGACATGTTTATTATGTTATGTTCATACACGCAGATCCAGATATGATGTTTTAGTCAAGTTGTGTAATTTTGTTATTGGCAGTTATAGTTCTAGAAGAGTATCTATTCAGAGCCGATGTTTGTAACATGTTTCTTGAGTTGTGCCTATCTTTAGGATATGCATGTGTATATTCATGATTAATTATGAGTTTATGATATTCATCTAAAGGTGCCAAATGTGTTTCAAGAAGATTGCAAAGTTAGATTTAATTTGGTGAGGCTGACTAAGTGAAGCATTGTGTCTATTCAGTTTATACTTGCATGGTTGTAATAATGCTTGTGTGCTTAGTAGAGCTGACAAGGATGTTATGAAGAGTTTTCTTATAGGTCCCATGATCTCATACTTTGAGGAAGATACTTATAGCAAGTCAAATGTGACACGCTAAGTGTGAATGATACAAAAAGAGAAGAAAGATGTACAGAGCAGATTATTAGAGTTGGTTGATTCATCAAGAGTCTATGTGGAGAAGAAGTGAAAGATTGTAATACACTAGAACTGATCAAGATAGTATGTCTACTCTATAGTTCATCATTAGATATAGTGCATATCTATTATATAGAAGGTTGTAGCCTTCACCATCAAGCAGTGAGATTTTGGACAGTGAGTCCACCACCCCTAACAAGGTTATTTGTAAAAGACTCCTAACAGGGTCTGACCCTTAACTAGGTCACTATACTTATTGCATTGTAAAGTACAACTCCTAACAAGGTTGAGATATCTTCTAACAGGGATTACTATAAAAAAGTATAGTTCATTGTGGGTGCTAGTTCCAACTGGGGTTTTTACCATTTGGTTTTCCCATAATCAAATTATGTGTTGTGTATTGTGTTATCTGATTAAGCATTTACTTTGTTGTATTCTAAAGTTAAAGAATTAAAGTTATTGATAACTAATTCACCCCCCCCCCCCTCTTATTTATCCTTTGGGACTATTCTAACAATTGGTATCAGAGCCAAGTGCCTTGGAGAAGAAGCCTAACAACTTAAGGAAGATTAGATGTCTTACTTCAGAAAAGAAAACCCTAAGTTTGATGGAGAAAATTATCTGGATTGGAAAAAAAATGATAACACATCTATAGTGTGTTGGCTTTGAGATCTTTGAAATTGCTACACAAGAGGTTATAATTCCATCTCTGAAATACCTTGCAAAGGATGATGCTACTAATAGAGAAAAGGATATATTTACCAATAATGCAATTGCTAAAGAAGCCCTAATCATCACCTTATCTGACAGTGAATTTTCTAAGATCAAGAAAATTGACAGAGCACATACCATATGGAAGTATTTAGAAGATATGCTTGAAGGAGATATTCAAGCAAAGAATGCATGTAGGAAGACATGGAAAAATAAATACAACAATCTTGAGATGTTACCTAAAGAGAACATTAGAGCTTACAATCAGAGGAAAAATGAAGTAGTCTTTGGAATCAGAAACAATGGTGGAGAGATATCAAAAGAAGAAATAATGGACAAGTTCCTAACTAATTTAACATTAGACTATGAAAATAAGATAAGTATTCTAGAGGAAACCATGCAGTTCTCACAAGACTTCAAGAGAGAGACTTTAATCAGCAAAATCTCTGCATTTGAGATATCAAGATTGAAGACTGAACCTAAAAGTGAAATAGCTTTCAAAGCCTCGGTCCATGGTAAGAAATCCTCACACATCTCTAGTCATAATGAGAAAGAAGAAGTTGATGAAGAACTAGAAGAAATCATTGCTATGATTTCTAGAAGAGAAAAGAAAGGTAAAGGAAAATATGAAGGACAACTTCCATTCAAATGTTTCTAATGTAACAAGATTGGTCACTTTGCATCTAAGTGTCCCACAAGAGTCAAGAAGTTCAGATCTGAATACAAACCCAAATATAAGAAGGAATGTTATCATGTTGAAGAAGGTGTAACTAATGAAGATTCAGGAGAAGATGAAATTGGATTCATTTCCCTTAGAGACATGGAAAGGTTGCTTGAGGAAATGGACATTGAAGATGAAAAGGAAGAACACGAGTTAGCCTTAATTTCCAAAGCAGACATCAGAATTGATTGGATCTTTGATGGTGGATGCTCCCATCATATGACAAGTGACAAAGATAGATTTGTTCAATTAGACAAATAAAAAGGTGGTATGGTTATATTTTGAGATAACACTCCTAAACCTATCATAGGCAGAGGTTCTATCACTTTGGATGGAAAGAACAAGATAGATGATGTTCTGTATATTGATGGATTACATCATAATTTGCTGAGTGTTGGATAGCTACTTGACAAAGGTTATCATTTGGAATTCAAAGACAAAAAGTGCATCATTAACAACAAGGATGGAGACATGATTGCATCAAGCTCTAAAACAAAAGGTGATGTTTTTTAGCTCAATTCAGATGTTAGTTGTTTTTGGTGCAAAAGTAGATGACAGTTGGTTGTGGCACAAGAGACTATATCATATCAATTTTGATAACATAGTAAAGATAAGTAATGTCAAGGTAGTTAGAGACCTACCAAGTATTGTAAGACCAGTTGACACAATATGAAAGGAATGTGTTATGGGTAAGCATGTAAGGAGTTCCTTCAGAAGCAAACAAAACTCAGCTAAGAACAAATTAGACCTAGTGCATACAGATTTGTGTGGTCCTACCCAAACAAGATCATACTATGGAGAAAGGTTGATGATTTTTATATGATGATGTGGGTTGCGTTCTTAAGAGAGAAATTTGAAGCCTTTGAAAATTTCAAAATATTCAAAGCTAAGGTTGAGAATGAATCCAGATTAAAATTGAAATTCCTAAGATCAGATAGAGGAGGAGAGTTCACCTCTGACCAGTTTTATGATTATTGTGAAGAACATGGTATTAAAAGATAGTTGAGTGCACCTAGAACCCCTCAGTAGAATGGGATTGCAGAAAGGAGGAAAAAGATCATACTTGATACAGCACACACTATGATGATTGAAGGAAAATTTGTGCACACCTATTGGAGAGATGCAGTGAACACAACAGTATATACTATCAATAGAACTCAATTGAGGCCAGGCATAGATAAGACACCCTATGAACTTTGGTTTGGCAATGTACCTATAGTAAAGTATTTCAAAATATTTGGTAGCAAGTGCTACATCAAGAGAGATGATGGTGTTGGTAAGTTTGATGCCAGAAGTGATGAAGGTATTTTCTTTGGTTATTCTACTAAAAGAAAAGCATATAAATTTTTCAATTTGAGACTAAAGAAGATAATTGAAAGAATGCATGTTAAGATTGATGAAAATTTTATGGTTCAAGAGAGGTACTATGAATATGCACCTATGATTGAAGATGAACCTAGACCTAGAAGCAAAGATACTATTATTGAAGAAATTTTTGATTGCATTGATGTCTTATGCAATGACCTTGAATCAAGCAGAGAAGAATCACAGATTATAGAAGAAGAAGACACACCTAAGGTTCCAAAATTCACATCTAGATACCACTCTAAAGATGACATCATTGGAGATCAGAGTAGCAGTGTTTTGACTAGATCAAAAGCAAAAGGTCTAGCAATGGATGAAGAGGTATGTTTACTTTCACAGATTGAACCTTTAAGTGTTGAAGATGCTTGTAATGATTTTGATTGGAAGAATGCAATGAAAGAAGAATTAGATCAGATAATTAAAAGTGATACATGGGAATTGGTTCCTAGACCCAGTGAAAAAAATGTGATTGGAACAAAGTGGGTATTCAGAAACAAGATGAATGAAGATGGTATAGTAGTAAGAAACAAAGCAAGATTGGTATGTAAAGGATATATGCAAAGAGAAGGAATAGACTACACTAATACATTTGCCCCTGTGAGCAGAATGGAAGCCATTAAATTATTTTTGGCATATGCAACATTCAAAGACTTTAAAGTTTATCAAATGGATGTAAAATCATATTTTCTAAATGGTGACTTGAATGAGGAAGTCTACATAGAGCAGCCTGAAGGATTTAATCTTTTAGATGAACTAGACATGGTACGAAAATTGAAGAAAGCACTCTATGGTCTTAAACAGGCCCCAAGAGCTTCGTTTGAGAGACTTGATAGTTATCTTATCAAGATTGGATTCAAGAAAGGAGCAACAGATTATAACCTATTCACAAGGGAGATACCTTATGGATTACTATTAGTTTCCATATTTGT
The DNA here is from genome assembly GCA_018584345.1 of Thuja plicata. NCBI lineage: Eukaryota > Viridiplantae > Streptophyta > Pinopsida > Cupressales > Cupressaceae > Thuja > Thuja plicata. Next base: position 697,575 of record MU226514.1, read on the forward strand.
TGATGACATTATCTTTGGAGGTAATGACAAGCTCAGTACAACATTTGCAAAATAAATGTAGAATGAATTTGAAATGAGTATGATTGGTCCTATAAAATACTATTTGGGACTAAATGTAAAACAAACAGATAAAGGTATATTCATTAATCAGTCAAAATATGTGAAGGAAATATTGAAGACCTTCTAGATGGAAGACTGTAAGCTAGTATCCACTCCCATGATAACAGGAAGCAAGATTTCAAAAGATGATGATTCCACAGCAGTTGATAAAACATTGTATAAATCTATGATTGGTAAACTCATATATCTAACTCAATCTAGACCTAACATATCTAATATAGTTTGCATTGTTGGAAGATTTGTAGTTGAACCCAAGAAAAATCACCTAATGGCAATCAAGAGGATATTCAGATATCTAAAAGGAACTATAGACTATGGTTTATGGTATCCTAAATCAGAGAATGTAAAACTTCATGTGTATACAGATGTAGATTGGGTAGGTTGTATTGATGATAAGAAGAGCACTTTAGGAGGAGCAGTATTTCTTAGAGACAAGTTGGTTTCTTGGATAATCAAGAAGAAAAACTATATTTCTCAGTCAATAGCAGAAGCTGGATATGTTGCAGCCACACTAAATTGTTCAACCATGGTTTGGATCAAGTAGATGGTTAAAGACTTTGGCATTTAGGTTTATTATCCTATTGTTATTCATTGTGATAATACTAGCACTATCAACATGTTTAAGAACCCTGTGATGCACGCAAAGACAAAAAACATAGAGATTAAGTACCATTTCTTAAGAGAAAAGGTTGTAGACAAAGAAGTTAAATTGGACTATGTGACCACCAAAGAACAGTTGGCAGATATTTTCACAAAGCCCTTATCAAAGGATACTTTTGAGTATCTCAAGGAGAAGTTGGGAGTAATTCCCTCTCCTGAGTCTATTTAGAAGAAAGCAGCAAGAACATCAGTCATTAAGTGACTGATGAATGGTTGACTACTCTACTTCTGGAGTAGTACCTATGCCTAAAGATCTATAGAACCCTTTTCCATTGATGTCAAAGGGGGAGTATATAGTAAGAGGGAGTATGTACTAAGGGGGAGCATATACTCTAGGGGAGTATATACATGGAACAAAAACACAGTCAAAGGAACTGTAGTAGTTTAGAGCACTAATACGTTTGGTACCAAATTGCAACGGCAGTGCCATTGTAGTTTTTCTGTCACAACCTTGTCGTTGTCGCAATTGCGACGATAGACCGTCGCAATTGTAACGACGACAAGGTTGTGACGGAAAAACTGCAACGGCACTGCCGTTGCAATTTGGTACCAAATGTATTAGTGGAGAAATCTTTGATGAGGATATTGAGAAGATTATAAAAGAAAGAGGACACCATGAACAGAGGATGATTTTGATATCATATGTTGCCATCAATGTCAAAGGGGGAGATTGTTGGAGATTTGATTCTGAGCAGTCAAATGATTGTATGTTTGTCATTGATGAAAACATATAATACATAGTAGCAATTATGTATGTACTTATTAGAATGATGAAATGAAGACTTGCATGGTTAGATACATGTTTCTGACATGTTTATTATGTTATGTTCATACACACAGATCTAGATATGATGTTTTAGTCAAGTTGTGTAATTCTGTTATTGGCAGTTACAGTTCTAGAAGAGTATATGTTCAAAGCCAACGTATGTAACGTGTTTCTTGAATTGTGCCTATCTTCAGGATATGCGTTTGTATATTCATGATTAATTATGAGTTTATGATATTCATCTAAAGGTGCCAAAAATGTTTCAAGAAGATTGCAAAGTTAGAGTTAATTTGGTGAGGTCAACTTAGTGAAGCGTCGCATCTATTCAGTTTATACTTGCATGGTTGTAATAATGCTTGCATGTTTAGTAGAGCCGACAAGGATGTTATGAAGAGTTTTCTTATAGGTCCCATGATCTCATACTTTGAGGAAGATACTTATAGCAAGTCAAATGTGATACGCTAAGTGTGAAAGATACGAAAAGAGAAGAAAGATGTACAGAGCAGATTATTAGACTTGGTTCATTCATCAAGAGTCTATGTGAAGAAGAAGTGAAAGATTATAATACACTAGAACTGATCAAGATAGTAGGTCTACTCTATAATTCATCATCAGATATAGTGCATATATGTTATACACAACGTTGTAGCCTTCACCATCAAGTAGTGAGCTTTTGGACAGTATGTCCATCACCTCTAATAGGGTTATTTGTAAAAGACTCCTAATAGGCTCTGACCCTTAACTAGGTCACTATACTTATTGCATTTTAAAGTACAACTCCTAACAAGGTTGAGATATCTTCTAATAGGGATTACTATAATCAAGTATAGTTCATTGTGGGTGCTAATTCCCACCGGGTTTTTTACCATTTGGTTTCCACGTAATCAAATTGTGTATTGTGTACTATGTTATCTGATTAAGCATTTACTTTGTTGTATTTTGAAGTTAAATATTTAAAGTTATTGATAACTGATTCACCCCCCCTCTCAATTATCCTTTGGGACTATTCTAACAAGGGAATCATATGATTCTTCTCCCAAAATTATGGACTCTGTGGAAACTTCTTCACCTACGTTGCAGATCTCTTCTAGCTCGGCCTTCCACTTTTCATATTTTTCTAAATCTTGCTCCCATACCTGAGTAGAGCCTCTTGCATGACTGAGAATAGAATCAACCCTGTAAAGGTCTGGGAGGGACACTACAAAAAATTGTCTCATTGTGGTCACCTGCTTAGCGGCCCACCCATCCACATCTTGTGCTTTTCTTTTCATGATCCGCAGAGAGTCCACATCACTTTGTGCAAGTAGTAATCTAGAGGAAGCGGTTCCGAGGTAGACTTTGGCTAAAGGTTGTGTTAGTTCTGCCAGAAGTGCAAGGAGATTGGCTTTTGTTTCTCTTTCCTCTTGCAACTTTTGGCCCAGTTTGAGGTATCTGGCCTCTATTGCCTAGGTAGCTTCAATCAGCAAGTCTAATTCTCCTTTCTTATCCCTCTTCCCCAATGCTACTTCTATTATGCTATAATCTTCAGGCCTTATGGCCGCTGCATATACATCAATAGGGGGTGTTGCAATAGTCACAACTATAATACTGGTGGGACTAGTCTGGAGAGTATGGACTGCCCACGCTTTATTGGGCTTCTTAGCCTCCATAGTCTTGGCCATCATTTTGGCCAATGAGAGTGGAGAACTTGTGGACACCACTAGGGCTTTCCTCTTCTTGGATTCTACTAGCCATTGGGGTGGCTGGGGTGGCTTCATTATCAAGATCTGTTCATCAGGATTCCTTTCAGAATCTGGCAGCACATTCCTAGAATGCACATTATCTTCAGGCACTTTTTCTTGTTCTTGTTTCGGCTCCTCCTGATCCTATTCCTTTTCTGTTTCCTATTCTTTGGAGCCCTCAACATTTTCCTCCATACTAGTGTCTTTTATTGTACTATTTAGAGCCTTTTCTCTGGTCTGAATCTCTTTTGTATTTTAAGGGACTTTGTCCCTCCTGGTGCTAGTTGTTTCTTCATTTTCTTTATCTGGGACTTCTTGGTCCGTTTGTTGCTTCTGCTCCTAGGCCACATTGGCCTCTTTTGTTAGGACATTTTCCTCCACCGAAACATCTCCTAGAGGTGGGTGAGGCCTCTGGCCAAAATTTAGCAAGGAGGCCACCGTTACTACCTCACCGAAAGTGCTCTGGGGCATTTGGTCACCCAGAGTTACCAAAGGCATTTGGAGCATGACAGTCAGGGGTACGGTTGTTCCTACAGATCCAGGTTCCCTGACCATTGATTGCTCATCTATGTGTTTCCTTAGTGCATCTTTAGTCTCTTGGACCGGTACTCTCTCTTTCCTAGGTCCTTGCATTTCTTCCTGAGCCTCCTACTTAGATGTATCTTTCTCTTCTATGGTTTCTTTCTCTATGGGGGCCTCTTCTTTGTCCTATGCCACAATCTCCTCCACCACATGACCTATACCATGCTGAATCTCTAAGAGCTCCTCCGCTGAGAAGGTGTCATGAAAATCATCGTGCGAGGGTGAGGAGTCTGAGATATCTTCAAGTTTAGGAGAGTTTGAAATTACATCCACTGGGGCTTTTTTGGCATACCAAGACTGGCAGCTGTGTTGGGTGTAGGTGTCACCTTCATTTTCTTCTTTCTTATAAGTGAAGCCCTAGTATCCATAATGCTAGTAGACTCCACCTAAGTGAAAGTCTGTCTGATCATCATAGCTGCCAACAAGGGGGATCCCATTGGGTGAGTAGATGCCATTAGAGCTATAGGGAGACTGACGGATACTTAGCTGCTGGCTGGTCAGCTTTTCTGACTCCAGTTGTTGATGCAATTGAGCCATCAGAAGGGTGGGTATCTAGGGAGGTTCCTTGGGAATCAAGGTAGCCTCTTTCTCTTTCCCTCTACTTGTGCTTGCTTCAGCAGCCATGGTAGACGAAGAAGATCCAGCGGTGGCTGAAGAGGGAATGGTCTTCTTGGCCATTGATTTCTTTTAGGTGCTTTTGGGACACACCTAGGCAAATTACTAGAGACTTGCCTCAAAAATAGGTTTCCATACCACTTCAATTGTTAGGTCCTCTGAGATGGACCAATCCACCAGAGGAAGATCTTGTTTATCCAGCCCTTGTCCTTTGTATGTTGGATCTTCCAGCGACTCATCATCTTTAAATACCTTTAGGAAGGCCCAAAGGTCTAGCATTTTCATGAGCCCTTTGCTCATCCTTGTATTCTATCAGGACCAGAGATCAAAACTATCCTGGCAGTCCACCCAGAATTCTTCAATGTCCACTTCATGCAGTTCGGATGCCCGAGGTAGTACTGTGGCAATCTTGCCATGGGGATCATAATTTTTTTGGGTGTGGTGGAATTCCACTAGCCCCAATTTCTTAAATTCATTGTCTGCTTCCTGGGTTGCGGCGAGGCTGCATGTATAATCCCCACAAGAGAATGGGAATAAAACATTGATGACCTTCTTCAACATGAAGAAGGTGTGTAGATCCAAGATCTACTTGCAAAAATCAAAGAATAATCTTGTCCCCGCAATACCAAGGAAGAAGATAGGGCTTCCCATTGAATCCTGTCACCCTAATGTAGGTATGATGCTGGAACTAAATAAAATACTGGCTATAGGAGCTGACTAGAGTCATCACCGCCTATGATAATCTATACCCAAAATCCTAGGTAAGGGTTAAGATATTGTGGTAAATGAAAACGTCATTTACCAGGAAGAAGTTTAGGAAACTGAGCTCCCACTATAACTAGGGATAGTGATCCCATGGTGTAACCTACCCTGGCCCATTCCCAAGTTCCCTAGCTATTCCCAAACCTAGAAAAGCTGTCCTTTGTTGTGCTTATGGCCATAGCACATATGATAACATGTAAAATTGGGAATTCTGGACAACCATCCTCATTTGCGTATCTATGCGATTAGCTATAATAGCTTCCCAGTTGAAGGTCCAGTTGTGGGTAGTGATGTAGTATAGAAAATAGTACATACACATTGAGAATTCCTGAGTGTGGGGCCATCTAAAAACCCTGCATAAAAATATTATACCTGCCTAGATGGGCTCTTTGAAATCCTCATTGGGAATTTCTAACTTCATTCTTTTGTGGTCTCACTTTGGAGACTTCAGCCACTGACTATTGAGGTGTTGCTGGGAAATGCCTTTGGGCTCACCAAATTCCTTTAGTGAGTCAACCTGGGTGATAATAGCAGACCCTTTGAAATAATGAATCCCCAACCTGGAAGCAAAATTTGGAGCATCCAAGGTGATGATTATTGTGGGGTATTGTAGCGGTCGGGGATCCAGAAGTAGAACTGTGTGAGTAGGTGCATTGTATAGTATTTCCAGTTGCTTTATTAATTCTGGTGACTACACCAAACATGGAAATTTTATATCCTTTATGATGCCAGAGGTGGCCAAACAAGTGGCCATTTTGTCTCCTTTAGCTTTTAACCTATAAATGGTCTGGATCAGACCTTGCAATTCAGCCCAAGTTCTGGGTTCTGTATCTGTTATTTCCTAGACTTTGGAGTCCACCTTGGACCCTGCAATAGCTCCCTCCTTTGGATATTTGGAGGTTAAAGGAATCTTTACTAATATTCTCTCTATTTTGGACTTTGTAGCTGCCTGGGTGGAAGTGGTAGGTAGCTCTAGACTATTAGGAGGGGCAATAATGTCAGACATCTTCGATCAATTTATTCGCAACCTACAAGACCATAAAATTGTTAGAACATAATACATACATAAAGAACACTAAAGTTCTGGAACATCGCCACTCTGCCATACCTATCCAAAAAATTTTACGATCATCAAAATAATCTCAGAATACTTGAAATAATCATGAGTTAACTCCCAGGGTGTCTGGATCTACTGGCAGGAGGAAATACAAGACAAGGGGCAGTAGAGGCCCATTGTCTAGACAAAAATGGCCATTGTCATGCTGATGTGATTGATGAGAAACCTAATTTGGATGATGTGGGTTGGTACAAGATCACATGGCAGGCGCTGTAAAGGCATTGAAAGCATTAATTAAGACAAGTGGTGACACGGGGCAAAATGAATTCCAGATAGGACATATTTGAATGCTCACTTGTGGCAAATTAATCCTACCATTAATGTGATGAGACAAAGGAGACATAAATTTTCCATGGCGTGAACCAGCAAGGTGCCAAGTTTAGACCATGGCGACTCCATCTCAATGAGCTCGGTCTCATGGGGTGAAAATGCAGGACAGAGCGTGAGGAACTCACAAGCTCAGAAGGATATATAGAATATATACATGCATAAAAATATAGAGGCCAGGGGCCGAAATAGATATACACAAAATATATAGAAATATATATCATTTATAGAGATACATGAACTATCCCAAGGAACTATACACTATTTACATTAATATATGACCACACAGAGGGTGGACAACCCTTTGGTGGTGCCAACCCACCAACGGGAGGCAGACCAAACAAAAAAAACAAAAAAAACAAAAGCGAAACAAAGCAAAATGAAAATATAACTAGAGAACAAAAACATAGACAACAAGAAAAAAAACATGGAAATGGAAAAGAACCAGAGAACCGACCTAGAAATCCATAGAAGAGTGGGGTAAGAGAACACTAGGAGCACTCCTACAATGAGCTCTACCTTCAAATGACCACAAACAAGCACCTCAAAGCAACATAAAAACAACACACTAAGCATAGGGTAATCACTGTTTAATCACTGTTTAATTGCTTGAGGATCACTCTGAGCACAATTGTTTTAATCACGGTAACTATGAAAGTGACATGTAATTTGTATTTATACTTATAGTAAAAGAAAGTTACCCTTTTCCCCACAAAATTTGGAACAAGCAAACCTTTGGACTCCAGGCCCGGGCATTCTACGGGACCATACCTCCTTACCAGAAGAAGACATCATGGCAGAGAATCCTGAAGTCCAGAATCCAGCTCTGGAAAAGAAACAACCAGCTCCATGACCGGGTCGTAGAGACATGAAAGACAAAAAGCAAAATAAAGAAAACCTCATGGGAAGTAAAACCCAGAGAAGAAACAAGAAAAAAAACAAGAAGACAAAAAACAAGGCAAGAGCCAAAAGCGAAAAGAGGGGACCCAACATTTTGAACACAAAATGTAGGGACTGGTATGCAAGGCATAATAACATCCTAACAAGGTATTTGTTTGCAATTTGACTTCCTGAGGAAGCATGACTTATTTTGTGTTGTCAATCATGGCAACAAAGTCATACTAAGTTTCTGTCAAAGATAACTTAGAAGATAAAATGACTAAGTATAGAAAATAGGACAGACAAAGAGATACAGAGATCAACACATCAATGCACATGTTAGAGATCACACCAGAACATGCATGCTTAGATATATACTCTATGGTGTATATACATGCTAGATCCAAACATGTAGAGTATGAAACATCAGTACACAAAAGTTACAGACAGATTAGTAGACTTGCAGTCTAGGAAATAGAGCATGGAAGCCGACTATAGTTTTGATCAGCGTGTATGATTTTATAATGTAATGTCTAAGAACATTTAGTTATAAGTTTGTAATAATGTAATTAATTTTATTGTAAACATGCTTGGGCTGACTTGTTCAGAAGCATTATGTATTTTTGTTTTAGGGCCAACTAATGATTTGTTTTAGGTCGTGCCTATTCAGATTTGAAGATATATGTATGTAATGTAAAGATATATTACAAGTGTCGATTATTATGTAAGAAGAAGTTACAGATGGATAGTATAATGAAGTCAGAAGATGATATATCTCTTTAAAGAAGTAAGAGCATCCATGCGTACATGGAATGGATCAGACAACAGTGTCACTACAATAGTTCATTTTTTATATAGTGCATATCAACATTCAGAGGGTTGTAGCCTTCATATTATTTGGGCAGTGAGCCATACACCCCTAATAGGGTTATTGTAAAAGACTCCTAATAGGGTGAGACCTTTAACCAGGTCATTGTACTCAATTTGTAAAGACTGCTTCTAACAGGGCAAAGGAACTTTAACAAGTTCACTATACCTAGTTCAATATTTTTTGGGTATTAATCCCCACTAGATTTTTCCTCTGATCAAGGTTCTCTGTAATCATATCATGTTTTATGTGTTCTCATGTTATGTTTCTTTGGATGCTCATTTGATATATGTTTAATTGGCTGAAATATAATAAGTAGATAAACACTGATTCAGCCCCCTCTCTCAGTGTTTCTAACAATTGGTATCAAAGCTCTAGTCCTTTGAAAGAAAGTTTAACCACTTGAGGAGATCATGGACTCAATTGAAGAAAAACATTTGAAAAAGAATCTTGAAGTAGCTCTTGAAGATCTTGACAGATCTGAGAAGGAAAATGAAGAACTAAGATTGAAAAATGATAGCTCTCAAATACTTATTAAAAGGCTAAGAAAAGATCTAAAAGATTGTTCTACAAGTGATCTAGGACAAATGGTCAAAAATATTATTGAAGAGAAAAAATCTCTAAAAGATAAACTTGAAGATCTAGAGGAATAGCTTACAGATAACTAGAACACCATTGAAGACAAGATCAAAGAAAGCAATCAACTGGAAGAGGAACTTCTCGAGGCAAACATGAAAGTCTTGGAATTGGAAAACATAAAGAAGAAGTTGGAATCTGAATTAATAGAAGAAAAGGATAAGATTGATAAACTCCACACAAGTTCTGATTTGATTCAATCCTAGCTCAATGCGCAGAGGAAAAAAGGGAACACTTTTGGTCTTGGATTCAATACAACACAAGATGAAATCAAATCATCACAAGAGAAAGAAAAAACACTTGAAGCATCTTTAGAAGCTAAGAAAGTTGAAGATGCTTTAGAGGTTATATCTGAACCACCTAAAAGAGAAATCAAGCAAGTTAATAGAACTTGTTATGCATGCAATAAACATGGGCATTTGGCAAGAGATTGCAAAGAGGTAAGACCTTTTAAAGATTATTGTTACTCCTGTAATAAATTTGGTCATAGGGCTATACATTATAGAACAAGTCATAAGAATCAACATCAACAGAATCACAGGAGTATGAATCAAAACAATCAAAGAAATCAACTCTCAAAAAATTTGCAGAACATTACATGTCATATATGCAACTATAATGGACACATAGAAAAATAGTGTAGCATGATGAGAAAGAAAATTAGGCCTCCTATCATTTTTCACACATGTGGAAAGGATGGACATATCACAAGGTTTTGCAGATCCAAAAACTAGAAACAAGAAGATCCCAAAAAGTCTCTATTTGAAGAGAAAGGAGAAGTCAATTTTGTCTCAGCAAATGAAGATTCAAGCAAAATATGGGTTGAAGTTAAGAAGGAAAATAATGTTGACAAAGTATTTGATGCATTCTTAGTGGACACACCCTCTACTTCTGCTTGAATAGACCTTCTTAGTCTTAGGGGCAGCTATTCTAGCTCAGAACCCCTACGCGGTTGGTATACTCACTTCTAAGTATGCACCTTTGGATTCACGGTTAAAACCTCAGGTTACAACTATATGCATTCACACATTATCTAAATTACATCAGGACCAAAGTTTGAAAATCTCTATGTATGGTTGCAAGCATTAAATGCAGCAGATCGTATAAAAGGAAGTTCGTAGTCGATCATTTTCATAATTACATTTGAGAGCATGAAAATTTAAGAGCATTAGAGTACTAAGACATCAAAGCATGAAGGCATAACAGCTTGGTAGTTGGAACGAACGGATAATTAGTTTGAAGCGGAGCACTAGTAGTCACTGTTTCAAAATTTCATGGAAACCCTACATAAGCAAACAACAAGTAAGTATGGCAACCCCAGTTGTGTTTGATGTAGCAGAGAGGAAGAGGTTCATATTTAAGAAGTATCCATTCAAATCCATACTGGATGATGTGGAAGGGGCTTTCTCCAAAACCCCACTTGGCGTTGTTCACGTGGAAGATATCTGCGCGTACATATATTGTAAGGAGTCATTAGAAGATGATAATATAGCTTCTCATATGGCATCAATGTTAAATAAGGACTTCACATTCAAGGATGAATTTGTGCACTTACAAGATAACCCTATTTTGGAGTATTCGAATGAGCATGAGTTTGAAGAACCAGAATGGGTAAAGATTTTGTTAAGAAGAATCCATGATGATCTCTTTTGGATTGGTGATGTTCCTGTATGTATCACTGTAGAGTTAATCCATCTGTTAACCAGAATTCCAATGAATGGACCAGTATTTCCCACTAGAAAAGATGTAAAGAAATAGATTGAGCAAGTTTGTTTGTCTAGGAGTGATAGGCACGGAATGACAGTTGACCCTATCAAGGAAGATGACATTAAACTCATGATAATGATACTTGGATACAAGTTTCAGCAAGCAAGCAGGTTAAATAGTGTCTCTACAGTAACAATCCTTGTAGCTATTAGAATTGTGAAGGAAAACACTCAATACAATCTATGTGAGGTCTTGCGTGATCATTTGATTGAAAATATCAGAATCATCAAACATGACAGAAGCAAAACATTCAGGTTTGGATCACTAATCATCTATTTATATCACCATATAGTTGGAAAGGTTGCAGACCTTTCTCTAGACAAAGGAAAACCTACAATGACTCAGATATCTCTTAAAGCCTCAGTAGAAAGCATTGCAAGAGATAAAATGGATATGGACATAAAGATATTCAGGGTCAAAATGCAGAGCAAGTTCAGACTATCTGAGAAGATAGTTGAAAAATATAGGGATACAATATGCTTTATGGTAGAGATAGATTGCACATGCATGGAGGCTGTTGAGCCTAGAACTAAGTGGATTCATCCACTAGGGTATGAAGTAGAATACCATGTGTTAGAAGGATATGCGCAGGTCTTATTATCAGCACCTAAAGACCCTAATGAACCGAGATGGGGCACCTATAGAGAAAAGATTGACGAAGTGGATATTGAACTACAACTTGCCGTCAACAAAAGTAAAGCATCCAAAATGACATCCAACATTCTGAGAAAGAATGGAGTCACACAAGAAGATTTGGATAAGGCAAAAGAAGCCAAAATTGCTAAAGTTAAAATTGAGAAAACTGTTGAAACTCAGAAGAAGAAGTAGAAGAAAAATGAGGAAAATACCACTGCACCTACTACAACCATTAATCTAGACACATCTCCACCTTCTGTACCTAGCAAGAAACCAAGAGGAAGGAATCAAGTGGCTACAAGTCATCCATACTCAAGATCTACTCGGAGCAAAGCTAAGAATGTTCAAGCTCCACCTGAGGTAGGATTTAGACCTAGTCTAAATATCTTGAAGAATAGGATTGTAAATGAAGGAAGACTGGATATATTATCAAAAGTCTATGACATGTATCAAGAGATGGATAAGACTAAGATACACTCTATG
>MU226514.1:709683-721610 GCA_018584345.1 Thuja plicata
AAGCCTCATCTCCATAGTAAGACAAGGACTCTACAAATTATGAACAAGGAGTATGAACAGATTGGTAAGGAGACTGAAAAGGCATTTGCACAAGTCTTTATGGATAGACATATGTATCCACCAATGGTGCCTACACTAAAAGTTACCCTAGCTCCTCCTAAATAAGTTACAACTCTAGAAATTCAGACTGCACCTATGACAAGTCCACAGGATTCAACACCCACAATGACAATAACTTTTGAGACAGCTAAACATACAAAAGATATTATAATAGTTGACAATGTCAAGATATCTATGACAGCTTCTGATAATGATATGAATAAGGTTGATGAAGAAATGAATACATATGAAACATCTCTAAAATAGAATGAAGTGCCTTCCATTGATCCAATAGACTTGGATAAGGACAAAGATACTCAAGGTAATGAGACACCAGTGAAAGAGATTCATGTCAAAAGTGAATGTGTTGATACAAGTCAGAACACTATTTTCTCACCATCCACTAAACCATCCACCTCATTCTTGTCAAGGTTAACTCCTAACTCAGCAAGTTTAGATGCATGGGGAGAACAAGACCTTATCAAGATCAGCATCCTTTCCATGGAAAAGGAAAAAGAGAAACAAGTAATGACAAATCCTCGCTTCTTGGAAATAGTGAATATTTTGAATGACTTAGTGCCTACTGATAAGAAAGTGGCCAAAGTACAATCAGTTGAAGATGTAGACAACATCTTATCAAATTTCAAGTCACATTTCACTAGCTTAGTAGAATCTGCTACTAAGATTGTAGAAGATGAATATAAAAAGGAGAGACTGCATGACTTGGTAAATAACTTTACCTTAGATCTAAATTCCTTAAAGATTGGGCAAGCTATATTGAAGGAATTGGCAGATAAAGGAAAGAAAGTCATAGAAAACTATATAGATAGAGTGAAGCTCACCTCTGAGCACACTAACAAGATAATAGAAGCAGAAGAAATGGTGGACAACATAAGAAAATTAGTTGAAAATTGCACGCAAGATTTGAGCATATGCAATAATGTCTACCAAGGGAAGTTAGAAAAAAATTGAGGAGGCAAAACTGGAAATCAGCAAGATAAGTGTAAGACAAACTCAGTTGAGGAATGAACTTGTGCCATCTCTAGTAGTTCTTAATTTGAACATAAAATAGATTGATAACACCATACAGACATATGATCAAGGTCCTTGCATGGATCTGATGAAAATGGAAAAGTTGACATATGCCCTATGCGCGCATCTTCAAACTGTTGATGCAATGAATGTCTTTTGGAAAAAAGAGATTGAATCTCTTCAAGTTGTGTACCTAGAAGTCTATATGGAGTAATTATGTTGAAGACTTATAGTTTTTGCACACCTTTGTCATTAATGTCAAAGGAGGAGTAGTATAGAATGTGTATATGTGGAGAAGTATATATGTATATGTATATATATGTATATGAAGTCATTTTGAGTAACTTAGCCACATTCCTTTGCTGCCATAAATGACAAAGGGGGAGATTTTTGGAAATTTGACTTCCTGAGGAAGCATGACTTATTTTTTGTTGTCAATCATGGCAAAAAAGTCATACTAAATTTTTGTCAAAGATAACTTAGAAGATAAAATGACTAAGTACAGAAAACAGGACAAACATAGAGATACAGAGATCAGCACATCAGTGCACATGTTAGAGATCACACCAGAACATGTGTTCTTAGATATATACTCTATGGTGTATATACATGCTAGATCCAAACACACAGAGTATGGAACATCAGTACAGAAAAGTTACAGATAGATTAGTAGACCTGCAGTCTAGGAAACAGAGCATGGAAGTCGACTACAGTTTTGATCAGCGTGTATGATTTTATAATGTAATGGCTAAGAACATTTAGTTATAATTTTCTAATAATGTAATTAATTTTATTGTAAACACACTTGGGCCAAATTTTTTGGAAGCATTATGTATTTTTTTTTTAGGGCTAACTAATGATTTGTTTTGGGTTGTGCCTATTCGGATTTGAAGATATAAGTATGTAATGTAAAGATATATTACAAGTGTTGATTATTATGTAATAAGAAGTTACAAAGGGACAGTATAATGAATTCAAAAGATGATATAGCTCTTTAAAGAAGTAAGAGCATCCATGCATACACAGAACTAATCAGACAACAGTGTCACTACAACAGTTCATTTTTGATATAGTGCATATCAACATTTAGAGGGCTGTAGCCTTCATATTATTTGGGTAGTGAGCCATACACCCCTAAAAGGGTTATTGTAAAAGACTCCTAATATGGTCATACCTTTAACCAGGTCATTGTACTCAATTTGTAAAGACTACTTCTAACAGGGAAAAGGAACGTTAACAGGTTCATTATACCTAGTACAATATTTTGTGGGTATTAATCCCCACCAGAGTTTTCCTCTAATCAAGGTTCTCTGTAATCATATCATGTTTTATGTGTTCTTGTGTTATGTTTCTTTGGATGCTCATTTGATATATGTTTAATTGGCTGAAATATAATAAGTAGATAAACATTGATTAATCCCCCCCCTCTCAATGTTTCTAATAGTATTTACATTTTCTAATACCCTTTTTAGATTTGTTAAACATATATCAAACTCATATTTTCACCCTTTGATTGGTGAACCTTTCCATCACCCTATAACCCTCATCCTAGGCCTAATTAGCCCTCCATTTACAAAGAAACTCCTAATTCAAGTTACTTCCAAGACTCAAGACCCCCCAGAAGTCTTATAAAATGGTTCAAAACAATGGATTTTCAACTTTTTTTGACCAGACCTACTCATCCATACTCCCATTTACCAAACCCTCCTTGTTTAGGTACTCCCTAGTGCTTTCTCAGCCAGACATGTCCACTCACCTCCAAACACTTCTAGTGGATCCAAAACCATCATACGAACATATTATGACATTCCATGCCATAAAAAGTAGCCCTCATGTGGCTGGAACTCTCAAGCCTTGACTGGTCTAACCACCATGCACCCCAAATCAGCACTTTGTCCCCATTAGAGACCTCTAACTTCATCCTCCTACTTGTCCATAAAAATAAAAATCTAATGAAAAATAATGTATAAGGATAGGCCTCTCCCACAAGACATGACAACTATAGAAAGTGGGAGAGCCTATGTGCTCATTGAAACTCCAATTCAAATTACTAATTTCACACACAAACTGTTTGGAACAGTCAGCAATAAGACTGAGATTCTTGGTTTTAAAACTTCACAAACAATAAAATCCTTGCATATAATGAACCACTACTTTGAACACCATCAAAACACTACATCTGTTATCAACATAGCATCAAAATAAAGATTTTTACAATACAAATACTAGATTTTGTCCTCATAAAGCGGCAAGTAGACAATTTGCAGAGATTTAAAGTTTATTCATTTGTCAATTCTTTACAATGTTTTCTTTTGACCCCCAAATCTCTCCATTCAACCACCTCTTCCCTCTACTCACACAGATAAATAGTAAAACAACCTCTACTCTCCCAAGAAACTAATACCAACCATCTAACTACCTTTTTAACTGACTGTAACAGTCTTAAAACTGTTTGTCTTTACAAATTATGATTAAAACGTGTTGTCAAGTTCACAACCAATGTTGTCAACTAGATAAAATGACTCAAATGTCCCTTATAGGAATTTTAAAAGGTTTAAACATAACCTTTTTCTAACCATACTAACCTTCTAACCCCCAATGAGCCTTATAGGCTTATTTTGCCAAAATAGGCAATTTACAAGTTTTTGCACTTCAAGTTCTTTTAACAAAATTTAAAGGCTCTAATGGCCTTATTACATCTTTTTGGACCCATATAGGTCATTTCCATCATCCCTCAATCTAGGATCAATCCATAACCCTTCTTAGTGACCCCTAGGTACCTTTTAAGCTTATCATTGCCATTAAGGCTTACATTTAAGATTTGATTACAATGAGATCAATATATGATCAAAATAATATTATGTGACCATGATTATTGCTATTACATGATTAAATGACCTTTGAAGGCCATTTGTCTTCTACTCCTCCCAAGGGTCCATCAATGACCTTAGTGCACTCCATGGCTCCTGCCTTTGACCTTGGTGCTCGTGCACCACTTTTCATCTCAGAAACTCCGACACTACATGTTGGCTTATTTGGTAAAATTGGTGGCTAAAATTGACCCTTTGAAGTGTCTCATAACTAAAGATACCCTTACTAGAAGATTGGTTAAATGGGTTATGCTTCTTAATGAATTTGACAAAGACTATATTAAACATAAAGAAATTGAAGGGAAAGTAATTGTAGATCAACTGGTTGATGCTCCATTGCAGGATAGTGAACCAATCAATGGTGAGTTCCCACATGGGTCCATTTTGCACATCACTCATAGATCTTGAAAAATGTTCTTTGATGGCTCCTTCTTGAAACAAGGTTCAGGTGTAGGGATTTTATTTCCTACTCCTCAAAATTATTCCATTCCAAAGGTGTGCAAGCTCCTATTTCCTTGTACAAACAACATATCATAATATGAAGCACTGGTAAATGGAATCAAACTGGATCTTGAATGAAATGTTTATGAGTTACATGTCCATGTTTACTCTCAACTTGTAATCAACCAAATAAATGATGTATACCAGACTAAGGATGAAAAACTCATGCCTTATAAATGAATGGTTGATGATTTTAAGAAATATTTCACTTTCATCACATTTTAGCAAGTGCCAAGGATACAGAATAGAGCTGCAGAGGCAATGGCTACACTAACTTCCTCGCAACAACAAGAGGAAGATTTCTACTATGAGTTCCTGGAGGAAGAAATACATTTACCTTGCTACAACTCCCCTGAATCCTAAATGGTTTGTTCAGTCATTAAAAATGAATCCTCTCATTATTACCATGTGTACTCTTACCTTCACCATCAAGTCATTCCTATTGGACTACCTAAATATAAAAAATGACACCTCATCCGCAACGCCTCACAATATGTTCTCGTAGCCAACTATTTGTATAGGCGAGGATTAGACGGTACTTTTCTTAGGTGTCTAGAAAAAGAAGAGTCCAAATGTGCATTGTCTGAAGTCCACAAAGCAATTGGTGGTTCTCATTATAACACTCTGACTCTGGCTTGAAAATTTTTTAGAGTGGGGTATTATTGGCTAGATATGGAGAAAGAAGCTATCAAGTATGCAAAATCTTGTAATAAATTCCAGCTTCATTGAAATCTTATCCATGCTCCAGAAAGAGAGATCATTCCTTTTGTCACACATTGGCCCTTTCAACAATGGACATTTGATTTCATCGAGAAGATTCACCCCTCATCTTCTAATGGACACAAGTTCATTATTACAGCTACTAAGTATTTCACTAAGTGGGTTGAAGAAATCCCACTCATTAAAGTGACAAGACAATAAATCTCATTGTTCATTCTAAACTACATCATTTATCGCTATGGCAGACCTTCCTCTAGCATCACTCACAATGGAGTACAATTTAAGAACAACACCATGGACGAGTTGCGTGCAAAGTTTAAAATCACACAATATTGTTCTTCCATATATTACCCACAAGGTAATGGATAGGCTAAGGCCACAAATAAAATTTTGTTGAAAATATTGCATCATAAGGTTAACATGTCTAGAAGGGATTGGCACTTGCAGATCAATCCTGCATTATGGACCTATAGAACAAGCATTAGAACACCTATAGGGGAAACCCCATCTACACTAGTATATGGGGAAAAAGAAGTCTTACCCCTAGCAGTAGAATTCCCATCTCTTAGGGTTTCTTTATACAGACTTATCCTAGATGAAGACTACAGAGTTTTGAGACTCCAAGAACTAGAGCTACTAGATGAATGTTGGAAAGTGGCATTTGATCACCTTAGAGATCATCATAAAATAATGTCAAGAGGATACAACAAGAAATTCAAACCTAGAGAACTTCAGGTGGGCGAACTTGTGTTGAGAGAAAATCCCCGCAATCAGTCACATAGAGAATAGAAGGTTAAATTTGAACCCAACTAGTTGGGTCCTTACATCATTATTGTAGAATTTGACTCCAAATCCTATCGACTCTCCATACCTATAGGAGAACCACTTTGGGAGCCCATCAAAACTCTCCATTTAAAGAAGGTCTACACCTAAGACATCTTGGTGATCAGCACCATGTACATACTTATGACCTTGAAAAAATCTAAAAATTGGAAAAGTCCTTAAAAAATGATCATCTTGGTGAAAAAGTGGTAATAGGCACCTTGATGCATCAATAAAAAAAATAAAAAAAAGATAAAAATCCAAAAAAAATTCAAAAATGGAAAATACATAAAAATTGAAAAAGAAGAAAAAGTACCTTGGTGAAAACCTGGTAAATAAGCGCCATGGTAGAAAAAAATAGAATCTCTGCCAAGTAGGTGAAAACCAGGTAAACATGCACCTCTTGTACTCAACACTCCATCTATCAATGCTCAGTCTTGGAAATCCTTTGCTTCAATTTGTACATACCTTTTAGTCACTTTTATGACACTCTGGTTCTTCTGAGAACCCTCCTGGCTTGAAACTAATCCAGAGTCATAACCTGGGGAAATCAAATCACCTTTGTCCTCGCAATATGATTCAAGTCATTCATCATCATTTTCTACTAGGAGCATGGGTCCCCAATCAGATCACATCTTTGGATTACACTAGAGTCAGTAATCTTGTCAATTCTAAAGGACAACTCACTAGTGACGTAAACAGGTGTTTCTCAACACCCTAAACAAAAGTGTTTCTTAACAGTATCTTTGGATGCATTTGTGTTTCTTAAGACACATTGGATATCGCAAACATAAAAAATAGATCGGTATCACTAAAACACATCGCACTCACAAGCCCAACAATATTTCTCAACACCTCATACATATACAAATCTGAAAACTTTGAAACTGGCTAAAGTATGTTTAACTTCTATTTGTATGCTTTATGTTTTCATTGATTTTCCGTCAATCTTTTCTTTGTCTACTACTTATTAGTGTGGTCCCGATGATCCAACAACATCAAATAAATAGGGTGTATGTGGTAAGAGCTCCTGCATTAAGGCAGAAAATCCTCACATCCCTCGATCTTGTTTACTTGCATGCCAAGGTGAGGTTAGAACTATCTCATTGACTATTATTTCTCTTTTTGTTTACGCAAGATCACACTCATGGTTATCTTAGCTTTAAATGCCTTGATATGGGTGCACTTGTGCAACCTCAACTTGAAACAACGTTTAGGTCATCTCAGCTTTTGTGCCCTAATGCTTATCTTAGTTTCGCATATATTATCCGATGAAATTCATATTCATATTCTTATGGTCGCAGTGGCACTAGTAAGGATTGTGTCAACTCTGATGTTCCAAAAATTCTCAATGATGAAAATTTTGAATACTAAAGTTTCAGTGACTACACCTTAGTTTCCATTCATTCTAGTCTTGCATCTACATGGTGTTGAAATATGTATAATATTGATATCTCTCTACAATCTGAAGGATCTGAGGTTCTTATTGATCAATCTTCCTTTTGACAAGTGGTCAGTTGTGCGTAGATTGACGTAAAAATGAAACCCTTGGCTAATTTGACTATCTTGATTCCATTTTAAGGATAGAAATCAAAATCTTAAATTATTTTACTTGTCATTTATGACATTTGACTTTTTCAGTCAACTATGGCTGACCACTTGCACAATCAGTCTTCTAGACTCCAACCGATGGAAATCTCTTGTACTTTTCTTCCATTCATTTCATGTATCATAATTTTGGTAAATCTTGGTCACCAATACCTCCCATCAAGTACATCTTTTTTCCTAACAGCTTGGGACTTATTTCTCATCAGATCAACTTCTTCTTACATCATGTTATCAATTGAATTGTTTCTCATCACTGGGGCACCTAGCCATATTTTGATTTCACTCCTGAGGGGGCAGGATCAGGACATAACCATTCTAGTGATCATACCCTCCATCAAAACCCCATCGCTTAGGGCATCTCAGTTTCATCACATCAATTCAAGTTTATATCATCTTAAATCAAAGGCAACCTAATCAATGGTCTTATATAGTGGTGAATACACTTAAAACTAGACAAGATCAGTCTTATATGGGCTTTTCATTATTGAAACTAGATACATTGATCAAATTGGCTTCATCACTTCAAATAAAGTCAATTTACTTGCTAATCAAATCTCTTAACGGTAAATAGTTTCATCAATTCAAATCAAATTGATTATTCCTTCAAACCAATCAAAAGGTTTAAGATTTCTTAACACATGTTTAGTTTCATTGCTTCAAATAAAACTGAGCATTCTATTTTATAACTTTTGATCGATCTTCATCCAACCAATCACGAAGTACTTCTTCTTCAAAAGAATGGTTTCATCATTTCAAATCAAACTGTTATGTGTCTTCTCACTAACAAGTCTTTGAATCAATGCGCTGATCACACATAAATTCAAAGAGGGGAAAATGTAATTACATAAAAATGGTCATCTAAACCCTAGACCCCCAATCACAAAAAATTAATCAAGAAACCCTAATCTTGATAAACCCTAACTCCTAAATCAAAGAGGCAATTCCTCAATCTATCAAATTCGAACTGATCTAACCTAAACCCTAGGTCATAATTGATCATCTTAATTGATTAATTCATTCATTCTTGAAATCACATTACATTGGAAAATAAACCTTATGTTAATTATTTAATTGATATTATAATATATTAATTAAATAAAATTGCTAAATTGTTAATTAAATAAAAAAAGGGAATTAAATTAATTAATAACCAAAAAATGCATTCAAAATCATTTAAATTATGAAAAATGCATATGACATCATCAAATAAAGTTAACTAATTATCAAATTGGAAACAATCCAGTTCCACTCAGGTAACTGATTCTCCACTAATTATCATTTTGGAAAAAAAATTGTTAACTAGAAATCAATTTGGAAGTTTCCAAAAAGACTGATCAGTCAATTCACTTAACTGAATCTTTCGACCAATCAAATTTCCTGCACATGGATTGTGCTTCCTCAAATTGAATTTGAGCCACTCTTTTCTTCTAATCTTGACCATCAATTTGGGAGAGATTTTCTATAAAAGAAAATCTCTTTTCCCTCACAAAGGATCCTACCTTTTGCTATTGTTATTATGAAATTTTAATGTTTTAGCATTCTTTTAAGTTTTTGAAGCATTTATCATTTTGAGCAATTGTTTGTAGTTTATTTGTTTAAGCATGCAAACTCATAATTTAGAGCACATTTTAATTTGATGTTATTAAAATGAATCTTTCACATTTCGATTTGGTGCTTTAAAAAGTCTCTAATTAACTTGGATTTACCACAAACTGCATATACATAATCATTTAGATCATTTAGCTATAGATTTAAAATCCTTCATTTGCAACAGTGTGTAGTCACTGGACTTTGTGATGACATGAGAGAAAAGTCTATACTCCTACCTACTAGAAGAAAATTGGTCGGTGTTAGTTAGTGTAGTTGTTTACAACATTTCGATGTCATGTTTTCTAACCCGCTAACCAAGTAAAGAATCATTGAAGTGTGTGTGTTTGGAGCTATAGGTACTTACCCAAATTCACGCATGCAACCACTAGTGATAGAGATATTTTGTTATTATAGAATATCTAGACAGTATGCTAGAGTATAGGTGGGGCCATAGATGAGGGGTGGGCATGTTCAAGGTAGAGGGGGTGGTTACAAGATGAGAGCAGTACAATCAGTACCAACAGTAGTACAGGGACAACAGTAATAGAGAGTCACTAGACATGATCAGATTGTTCATGCTAGGTAGGGTCTTGTGTGACAGATTCTAGCATAAAAGGTCCCTATATAGCTACAGGTTCTAGTACAATAGGTGTGAGTAGGTCCATAGGTTCATGTTCAGCCATAGGTTCTAGTGTAGCTAGGTACTATCACTAGATTGGAGTAGGATGTTCAGGGATTGCAGAATAATTTTCCTACTAATGTAGGGGCATCTGAGGTTATTGGAAGATCTATTGTAGTCATATTTTTGGTTTCTTTGGAGCTCGGTTGAAGGATGGATTTCTCAGTTGGAGTACTCAGTTGAAGGTTGCTTGTTCATTATTGTTGGTTTGGTGGCTGGTTGCTTGGTCTCAGTGTTAGGTCACTTGGTAACTATGGTGGGTGCTCGGTTGGAGGTGTTGAATCACTAAAGGCCTCAATTACTTGCATTGGTTGTGCTTCACTGATAGGAGTCATTCACTGGAATTGGTTTGGTTTCAATGATGGGTCTCAGTGCCTATTGCTATTGCTCATTTTTTACACCGTCCGGGGTTTGGATGGTTTGGTGGCTTCACCGACTAGTTTCCTATGGCTTAGTTCTATTGATTACTGATTGGTTGTTCTTTTGGTGTTCTTGCTCATCGACTGGGTTCTTTGGCTAGATATGTTGGATGACTTGTTGGCTAACTTATGCATTTAATTTGGGTCACATAATTTTTGTGAGATCTCTCTTTGGATATTATGTGGACCTAAATCTGGTGAATTTATTGACTGTTGCAAGTTGATGTGTGAAGAACACATTGGGTGTTGTGTTATTAGTGCTGACTTGTATTTTTTATTTATTTATTTTGTAATGCTAACTTGTGGCAAAGTTGTATAAATGAAGATGTTTGGGTAGAGTGTTAGGGGAGAACAAGAGGAGAAGGAGAGCTGGAAGAGATCTTGTGGAGACTTGTGGATCTAAGATAGTGGAAGAAAATTGGAAGAGCTAGTGGCATGTTGGCTTAGGAGGCAAGAATATTTCTTGGTGGCTTATGAGAACAAGTTTAGATTTTGTCTTGCAGTTCCTACCAGGTTGTTGTGTGGTGTGTCAAAGATCTGGACTAGTTCAAAAGGTGGAGCTAAAGCTTGTAGAGAAATTGTGTATTGCCAGAAGGTACATGGCTTGATACTTTGATAAGATCTTGATGATATATCTTAGTGTGATTTCACTATATTTGGCCATAACCAGGAAGGCATTATAGCCTGACAAGTTTCAGGTAACTGAACCTGAAATGAATATGAATTGATATAAGTTATTATATCTCTAGTGTGTTATGTTTCCATTGTTGTTCTTGTTGTTGGCTGCAAGTTTGGACAATCCTTTATTGGATCCTTTGAGCTTGACTGCATCAAGTAGTATAAGAGCTAGTTCATTTCTTGTGGAGCTTAGGGTTTTTGAAGATCTTGCGAGATGCCTCTAAGAAGATTGGACATTAGTGTAGACGCCTAAAATTGACTAGGTGTATCTCAAGCATTCAAAACTATAAATCTCAGCCAAATGCCTTAAAATCTCATCTCAATGCAAAAAAAATGGACATTTATCAAATCAAGAGGACAAAAATCAAATCAAATTAAAAGATCAAATAATCATGAAATCAAATAATTAAATTCAAGCCTAAAGGGATTAATCAAATTATGCAATTGATTTTTCAATTGTATAGTTCAAATCAAAAAGATTAAATCCAACCCATTCACCCTTCCATGGCTAAATTAATTAAATGATTGAGTTATTTAATTCCTAATTTCTTTGAGACAACCAACCAAGTTTCCCTCCATTTGAGAACACCTTAAATATTTTGACTTAACCAAACTTTGATCATGATCAACTCACTCTACCCCCTACCCTTGGGAAAATGCTATAAATACAAGCCATTTCCTTTGTGTTTGGGAACCAATAATTTCAAGAGAAAAATAATCCTTATTATAGGCATATGGAGAGAATTTGAGAGATTTTGATCACATTTCAGCATTTGCATAGAATTTAGTATATCATGTTTAGGAGAATTTGTTATTTTCTAACACATCTTGGAGCATTTTGAACATTTTTAAGCTAGATTTGAGCATTGTTTATCATTTATTTCTCGTTCTAGGATTGTCCTTGAGAGA
>MU226514.1:730141-740328 GCA_018584345.1 Thuja plicata
TGAAAAGTATGAGTTCTTGGTGGAAGAATTGGTTAAACCAACATTTGACCTACCTGATACCCAAATTATTGCCCTTTTAAATGGACATGACTCACCATGGTATGGACCCATCTATTCCTACCTAAAAGATCAAACTCTACCAATTGACCAAACTCATGCTCAAAAGCAAAATTTCATAAGACAAGTGGCCCATTATACCATCCTTTCTGACACATTGTATCATAGAGGTCTTGACGGAATGCTCCTTAGATGTCTAGAGGAAGATGAATCCAAAATAGATTTAAAAGATGTCCACGAGGGGATTTGTTGGTCACATTCGAGTGGTTTAAACCTAGCTAAGAAAATCTTATGTATGGGGTACTTTTGGAAAACCTTAGAAAGATATTCTTGTCAATATGTCAATGTTTGTGCAAAATGTCAATACCATGGAGACTTGATCCATGCACAAGCACAATAATTACACCCTTTTGTCACACCATGGCCATTCTATCAATGGGGCTTTGATTTGATTGGCATGGTTTATCCACCCTCTTCAAATGGACACAAGTATATAATCATGGCAACAGAGTACTTCACTAGATGGGTTGAGGCTATCCCTTTATCAACTACCACAGGGAAGCAAATTTCCATGTTTATCCTAAATCATATCATTTGTAGATATGAAATTCCTCATGCCATCATCACGGATAATGGAAAATAGTTTAAGAACAAAGATGTTGATGAACTTTGTGACACATTCCATATTACACATCACTCTTCATCCATTTACTATCCCCAAGGTAATGGACAAGCAAAAGATACCAACAAGAAAATCCTTAAAATCCTTAAGTGATCCGTTGGCAAATCAGGAAAGGATTGGCATCTTCAAATCAATCCAACATTATGGGCCTATAGAACTAGCATTCGAACATTAACAGGAGCTACACCTTTTTCATTGGTTTATGGGGCCGAAGTTGTTCTACCTTTAGAAGTTGAAATACCATCCCTAAGAGTTTCATTGCATGGATTAATAATGGATGAAGATTATAGAGTTTCCCAACTTCAACAATTGGAATTATTGGAGGAACATCAAACTCAAGCCTATGATCATTTGAAAGTGTATCAAAATCACATTTCAAGGAACTATAACAAGCATATCAAACCAAGAACCTTTCAAGTAGGAGATCTAGTATTGAGAGAAAATCCAAAAAATTAGGCTGATAGAAAAAAGAAAGGAAAGTGGGAAGAAAATTGGCTTGGTCCTTTTGTCATTGTTTCTTCATTTGGAATGAGGACCTACAAATTGGCCAATTCAGAAGGTGATGAATTGCAAGAACCTATCAATAGCATTCATCTTAAGAGGTTATACACCTGATTCAGAAGAAAGAGTATCAGCGGAAAAGAGTATAAGTTGAGAGTATCAGATGAGTCGGCATCACCTTTGTACATGCAAAAATCCAAAAATAGCAAAAAAATAAGAAAAGATCAAAATAAAAAAAAATTAGAAAGTTCAAAAGCCAAAAACATTTGAAAAAGAGAAAAAAGTGCCTTGGTGAAAACCTAGCAATAGGCACCTTCGTAGAAAGAAAATGAAAAAAAAGAGAAAGAGAAATAATCCCAAGAGGTGAAAACCTATAAACAGGTGCCTTTTGTCCCTTAGGTCTTTCCTAGTTGCATTTGTACATATTGCATTTTATCATCTCACTTGTCCATATCCTCATTGCATCCGTCATTTGTGCATCATCCTAATAAAGTATCAGAGTTGCATTTTTGTCGCATTCTAGGTTCGGTTTCCCTAAGTTTCACATTGATCACATTTATCACTTGGCGGCATGCATCATAAATTTTTGGTACCAACCGGATTCAATAGTGTAACATCTTGGTCACACATCAAGAGAATATTTTTAGATTCAGAAGAGAAATTTTTGGAACCTTTGATGGATATCATTGTTCAACCCTAAATAGTTTGATCGCATAACATGATCCTTGACCTTCATTGACTTATTTTATCAGGATTAAAAATTGACACACCCTAAATGATCAGACTATCTAGAATTCTTATTTGAAAATCTTGATACATTTCACAAACACTTGGAATTTTTGATGAGTTTTTCATTGAATTTTTTGAGTCATGTTCTTTTTTAGCTAATTGATGATGTTTCGACTAGATTGGCAATGATAGAGACATGATGTTTTCTTAAGCTTCTGAGTGACTATTTTGAGGAAGATCCTTTAACTTGTGTGAATTCATCTAAGGACATGGTCATCAAAGAACCATCAAGGACATTCATATAGGAAGGAGGGTTAACCTTTGTTTTTTCATGCAAAAGGATACCTTGGCTATTTAGATTTTCCATATCTTAATACCAACATCCACTTGCAACATTGAATCTGATTAAACTAGTATTCATACTCCCATATTTGGTCATTCAACTAGTGAGGGTTGTACTTGGTTTCATAGAAAGGGTTACCACATGAGAGAAAGTCATATTCCTATTCTTATGGTCGTAGTGGCACCAGTAAGGTTTATATTGAATCCTAGTTCCACAACACTCTATGATGAAAATATATCTCAATTTGCATTTCTTTCACAAGCCTCAAGGACAATTAGTTGCATTTCATCTTCATGTTAGATTAATTGCATCTTCATGTTAGATTAATTGGATGTTTATGTTAGATTAATTATGTTCTCTAGGTTAGTTTTGAAATGGCTTGCCTTTCTAGCAATTTTCCAAGTTCAAGGGGGGGGATAAAAGTTGACAACACTTCATCAAATTTAATGGTTTCAAGTCATCAATATGAGATTTTCCTTTGCATTCATACTCATTAATCATTATTCATTACATATTCATATCAAGTGAAAAGAAAAGAAAAGACACATTAATCATTATTCATTTATCTGTATCATTTAGCTTTGCATATCATAAGTGAAAATTGCATACATCCAAAATCAAAAAGATAGTTGCATTCATTTATCATAGCACTAAGTATTGCATCCATTGCATTGCATAATCCATACATGGTTAAATCAGAAAACCATAATAGAAATAAGTTGCATTAACATCATTTGCATCCATTTATCTATGTCCTACTCTAAGACATTGCATCCATAGCATAATAGAAATAAATGCGTCATAGAAACATGTAGATATGCATAAAAGGAAATCTCATAATATCATCAAAGGAGGAATCAAAGATCATCATAAATAAATGTCCATCCTCAAATGTCTATAACATAAATCAGTACATCAATGGTACATCAACAAAATGATCCATACATCAAAGTCCTGATCAAAAATACATATGATACATCATCCATGCCATATCAAGATATCATGGCTCCCAAATCTGTCTCATGACCAAGTGGGGGCACCTGATCCATCTCCAGCTATACCTGTACCTAAACCCCCTACACCATCAGGATCCTTGTCACATACTCTATCCTGTGTATTGGGAGGTGTCAGACTCGTGCTCGCACTGGTAGGTAACTAAGCTAGAGTAGTTAGAAACAGTTGTAGCATAGTAGAAACCTGATCTAATTGAGCAGTCACTACAGTCATCCCTTCTTGTAAACCCTGAACATCCTTCACTAAACCATCCACAATGGGAGGAACTAGAGGTTCCTGTCATGCTGAAGGAGCCTTTGGTTCCTATGGCGCTAATGGAACCTGAGGTATCATTGGTGCCATGCTGCTCTGTAGATCAACCTGCAGAATCTGTCCTTGAACTAGAACCTGTCTTACCACCTAGACACATCTGTGTCTATGTCTGGCCCAATCTGAACCAACTATCAAAGGTGCTTGACCTTGAGGTACCTGTGCTCATGCTAATCTCTGCCTAGGATTCCTGAATCTTCCACCTCAACCTCTAACATGTCCATCTCTCATCCGAGGTCCTGCAACTCTTTGTACTCAAGGGGCCCTAGGTGCCCTCTGAACCCTGCATCTATGAGGTCTCTCACCATCATCATCATCACCACCATCATCTCCATCATCCTCTGAAAGCTCATCCACATTGGGAATAGGCTCTACTGGATCCATGAATCTGACAAACTGATGTCTCATGAACCATTCTCGATACTCGGCTGACATCCCTACATCTGTAATATGTGTCATCATATCCCACATGGCATAACCTAGCTGATCAATTTGCAAATAGGCCAGTTGATAGTCCACCTATGCTCCCTACATCGATCTCTCCACCTGTACCCTGGTATAAAGTACCATACCCTAAGGCATGTCCTAAACTCGGCCCTACTGATGGAGAACTCTCCCAAAGAAAAAAATCTCAATAACTAATGGTGATCAGCCGATCATGCATCAAGGAGAAAACATATATGGAAGCTCATCATCATCCTCCTGCCAACTCTCACAATGAAGATATGGCCTCCATATGACCTGATCTATATCATCAATAGTACATCTCCAAAAATCAACCTTGCCTAGATGATGCTAGACAACCAAGCCATCATACAGAAATGCATACGGATATCCATAGACCCGCACTCATGCTAAAAATGGTCTCGTAATAGGGATATTCTCCCAGGTCCACAACTGTAATACAACTGCACCTGCTGAAAGTGTTGTGCTATGCCTATACACAACCTCATGTAGATCATGATATAGCTATGCTAAAACACAAGAACCCCTATCAAATCTCCAAGGACACACAATCAAATCACCCAATATCTAGCCTCATCTGACCGTAAATCCACATCCTCTCCTGTCTGAAAGAAGTAATCCTCTAATCATAGCTCCTAAAAATGCTAGTAAAGTGGGAAAAGAGGAAAACTATGCCCAAATAATACAATAATCTGCAATGGTGTTATCTCGAAACACTCGTCTACATACACTGCTATCATACACTGAATCATAATACACTCGCTCTCCATGAGTCGGGATCCTCAATAATCTATAAACATCATCGAGCATGATAGTCATCTCGCTGAGGGGTAGATGAAATGTATTATGGTCAGAGTGCCATCACTCTGCCATAGCTATTAAGAGACCTCAGTTCAGCAGAAACTGAGGGAGATCTAGAAGAAAACTGAGACCACATGTCTCGATAGTCTACCGCTCAGGTGCTATAAGCTCATCAACTGAATAGAAAATCCAAGATGCTACACCCCGTACCCTCAACTTACAGTAATGTTCCTACATTTTGAAACAAAGTGAATCATATTATTCTTTCTCTTGGTGAACCATTCTACATCAATCAAACACATTAAATCTATCTGTTCTCTAACTTGAGCACATCAACTTATTGCTCCTAACCTCTATATCATGAGACACAAGGACAATTTGTAATCATTTTTAATCAAATCCGATTGACCTATCAAACATTCATCACTATAAATTTTCTAATATCCTAAACACTAAGTGACAATCTGGATGAACATTTTCTAGCTTGGAATCTAATTGAGTTATCTGGATGATTGATCAAAAAGACTTCATCTATTTTCTATCTCAAATTTCAAACTTCATGGTAGGTGGCACTTTAATAAGTGTACGTGGCTTTTCACGCCCCACGGTGTTTAAATCATTAAATAGGAAACTTTAATCATCAGAGGCAGTGCTTGGCTAATCAGGCAGCCTTTTGAATTCCTATGCGGCTTTTTACATATCATAAGTAGCTTTTAAAAACTAGGGTTTTTAAGCGGCTCTTTTCTATTTGGGTTACAAATTTTTCCCTAATTCTTACGCAGCTAAGGATTTCTCCTACGCGTCTTTTTAACATGCGAAGGCAGCTTTTTTATGCCCTAAGTGGCACTTTATCTATTCTATGTGACTTTTCACTAAATTTTATCTAAAAACCATTAAAATCATGTATTAAATGCTATTTAAAGAGAAATGCACTAGGAGAGTTCAAACCACTCATCGGAGGCCTGTAGTTAGGAGGTCTCTGATATCGGCGCACATGCTTGAACCTATGCTCTCGAATGGGGACCACCATCACTGTTAATCATCAGAGGATCAGAGCAAAATATCAGTAGTAAAAAGTGAAAATGAATAGTAAATTTGGGTTTTTCAGTTCCTATTTAAGCTATTTTACCCTATTTTGTGAGATTTTTGACCCAGTCAAACCAAATTTGCATATTTTGCACACTGGGGCATTTTTTGACATCTTTTAACATCATTATTTATCAGAAATATAATCATCTTGGATCTATTCTATCAACAGAGCTCATCAAATTTTTCACATTTAAGATCAATATGATTTCATTTCTGAGGGGGAATCATCATATCATCCAACTAGGATTCTACATCATATCTTATATCAAATCTGGGGCATTAAAATTTCAAACTTTATCAGAGTTTCATATAAGCGTTTCATATCAGAGTTTCATATCAAGGTTTCATATATCAGGTTTCATATCAAAGTTTCATATCAGGTTTTCATATCAGTCAATCAGCTCATCAGTATCAAATAAACAATCAAGACATCAAGATTTCTTTGAATCAATGCACTTTGCACATCAATTCAAAGAGGGGCATTTGTAGACACCTAAAATTGACTAGGTGTATCTCAAGCATTTAAAACTATAAATCTCAGCCAAATGCCTTAAAATCTCATCTCAATGCAAAACAAATGGATCAAATCAAATGGACATTTATCAAATCAAGAGGAAAAAAATCAAATCAAATTAAAAGATCAAATAATTAAATTCAAGCCTAAAGGGATTAATCAAATTATGCAATTGATTTTTCAATTGTATAGTTCAAATCAAAAAGATCAAATCCAATCCATTCACCCTTCCATGGCTAAATTAACTAAATGATTGAGTTGTTTAATTCCTAATTTCTTTGAGACAACCAACCAACTTTCCCTCCATTTGAGAACACCTCAAAGCTTTTGACTTAACCAAACTTTGATCATGATCAACTCACTCTACCCCCTACCCTTGGGAAAAAGCTATAAATACAAGCCATTTCTTTTGTGTTTGGGATCCAATAATTTCAAGAGAAAAAGCATCCTTATTATAGGCATATGGAGAGCATTTAAGAGCTTTTGATCACATTTCAGCATTTGCATAGCATTTAGTATATCATGTTTAGGAGCATTTGTTGTTTTCTAACACATCTTGGAGCATTTTGAGCATTTTTAAGCTAGATTTGAGCATTGTTTATCATTTATTTCTCATTCTAGGATTGTCATTGAGAGAGATTAAGTCTAAGAGCTCTCTTAACAAATCTTAGATAGAGAACCATGAGATGATATGGATTTTTAGCTTCAATTCTTAGATTAAATCATATTTTCTTTTCATAGAGTTGTTGTTATTAGTCCTAATTTCATGAAGGTGTTAATATTACACACACACCTGGGATGGTTGATTAGATTATTGAGGATATGCTAGTTGAGATCCTTGGTGAGATGAATAAGTTGAAGATTGAGATCTTGGAAGAGATTATGGTTTCTTTTGTTGAGCTTGGTAACCCTAGATCTGTTGGCATTTTTGAACTTTGGGAAAAAGATCTGATAGCTTTTCTGATGGAGAAGTTTCACATGTTAGAAGAGAAGATCATGTGAAAACTTGATAGAAGGCTTGAGGAATTAACTAATTGGTTGGTAGAACTGAGTGTGTGTAATGTCTGTTGGAATTTTCTAATCAGATTGAGGCTTGTTTGGCTGGTGCAAAGACTTTTTTGGAGGAGGACAAAGAAATTTGATGTTGTTGTTGTAGAGGTGGTTGGTTTTCATACTCAGATGGATGGATCTGATATGGAAACTATAGAGCATCTTGTTGTAGATGATGAGATTATTAATGAGGAGGAAGAGTTAACTGTGTCTAAGGGCACTGATGTTGATTTTTTTGTTGATCAGTGTGAGGTTGTGGATGTGAATAGTGAAGATGGTGGACATATTGATATTCTTCTTATTGATAAGCTTGAATTATTTGATGATGGTGATGTTGGAGAGTTGCAGACTGACTTGGTTTTGTTTGATGTGTTGGTTCAGAAGTTACTATTCTTAACCTTGAGGATGTGGAGACTGATGGTTAAGATCAGGTGGTGGATGCTTGATTTGCTTCTGGAGTCTAAGTGTGGAACACACTTTTTTTGTTACTCTGAGTGTGTGATGTAGGGGAATTTGAGGTTCTTGGAAAATTTGTTGCAGTCATATTTTTTATTATCGTGGAGCTCATTTGAAGGATGGATTTCTCAATTGGAGTACTCGGTTGAAGGTTGCTTGATCACTGTTGTTGGTTCAATGGCTGGTTGCTCAGTCTTAGTGTTAGGCTACTCAATAAATATGGTGGGTTATAGGTTGGATGTTTTGGCTCACTGACAGCCTTGGTTACTTGTCTTTGTTGTGCTTCACCAACTGGACTCAGTCGCTGGCGTTTGTTTGGTTTCACCGATAGGTCTCAATGCCTGAGTCAATTATTTCTCACCTACTTCACCGAGTGGGGTTTGGATAATTTAGTGGCTTCACCAAATGGTTTCCTATGGATGAGTTTTGTTGATTACCGAGTTTTTGTTCTATCAGTGTTCTCGCTCACCGACTGGGTTCTGTGGTTGGATTTGTTGGCCGACTTGCTAGCTAACATATGCATTTAATTTGGGTCACATCATTTATGTGGGATATCTCTTTGGAGATTGTGTAGACCCAAATCTGGTTAATTTATTGACCATTTCAAGCAAAATGGTGAAGAACACATTGGGTGTTGTGTTCTTGGTTCCAACTTGTGTTTTTGACTTATTTCCTTTTTAATGTTGACTTGTGGAAAAGTTGTATGACTAAAGAGGTTTGGGTAGAGTGTTAGGGGAGAACATGAGGAGAAGAAGAGATCAAAAAGTTCTTATAGAGATATGTGAATCTGAGATAGTGGAAGGAAACTGAAAGAGCTAGTGGCCTATTGGCTTAGGAGGTAAGAAGATTTCTTGGTGGCTTGCGAGCACAAGTTTAGATTCTATCTTGGAGTTCCTACTAGGTTTGTATGTGGTGTGTCACAGATTTGGACTAGTTTGAAAGTTGGAGCTAAAGCTTGTAGAGAAGTTGTGTATTGGCAGAATGTACATGGCCTGATGCTTGCAGAAGATATCGGTGACATATATTAGTGTGATTTCATCGTATTTAGTTGTAACCGGGAAGGCCTTACTATTGATGTTTATAGCTTCGATCAGATAAAATGATCCTAATATTATGAGAATATAAATAAATAATATAATAATATATATAATAATGGATATTATTATTATATATATTAACATACATATTTAACATTATCTCCTTATAATAATGGATTAAATAAACAACATATAAAATTAAATTGATAATGTTATTACCGATTTATATCGGTTAAATTAAACAGTATGAAATAATATCATTATATATTATATATGCATATTAATATATATATATATATAATATTAATAAAGTTATTATTATATATATTAATATACATATTCAATGTATAAATGATATTTCATACTGTACCGATTAGCGTCGGACAAATTCACATTGTTATGAATTTTTATTAATACCGATTGTCATCGGTCTTATTAATATCGATTAACATCAGTTTGAATAATATCGATTACTATCATTTTCTTATGATGTATAGCATGTTATACAGTTGGGTTATAAATAAGATATTACCCGTGAGTTAACAACTTACGGTAATAATAACCGATTAGTGTTATTGAGTATTAAGGGTTTGTTATAGGGACATGACATTATAGAGTCATGTCTCCTCAAAGAGACATGTCTCTATAATGGCATGTCTCATAAATATATATAGTCATTTGTTGTTTGATAAGAGACAAGTATATAGAACAAAAACAATACAAGTCTCAGTCATAAAATCAACATAATATTGATATTAATATATTCTTATATATTTGTAATTATATATATATATATATAATAAATATATATTTATATATTGTGACTAAAAATATTATATATATATTGATATTTCATAAGAAAATTTTTAAAGTTATATATTCTGATCTAAATTTATGTGAGGCCTCACCCCGAACCCCATCGTAGTTTTCTAGTTTTTCTGCTTATAATAGATTTAGCATAAGACACTTTACTTTTGCTGCACTATGGATATTATGGATTTTATGCTTTATGATGCACCATTATGGACTATATTATGTTTTCTATTATGGACATTTATTCTGAGACAATTGATTTGGAAATACATTATGAATTATGTTATGGTTATTGGTGAAATTGGGATTTATTAGAAATAGATATTT
>MU226514.1:753563-777365 GCA_018584345.1 Thuja plicata
GCAGTTCTGGGTGGTTATTTGAGGCTTTGTCCTACAGATTATTGTAAGGGATGCGCATGTGGCTTTTGATATTGTAATTCTGAAGTTTGTAATTCCACATTTGTGGAGCCAATAAGAAGCCAATTTTTTGTTCTTGCAAATTTTTGTTGTTTCTCTTTGTTTCTGTCGTGTGTTTGTGGTATTAAGGGGAGCACCCCTTCATTATAAGTGCACATTACCTATGAAAATTTTTGAGTACTTTGTGGACATCATGTTGACTTGATGTTGGTAGGCCATTACTCTAAGTACTTGGTTAATATCATGCAACTTGATATTCTGCAGGCCAATGCTCCCAATATCATGATATGATATCTTTGTAAATTTTTGAGTACTTGGTCGATATCATGTTGACTTGATAGTTGTAGGCCATTACTCTGAGCACTTGGTCAATATCATGTGACTTGATATTCTGTAGGCCAATGCTCCTGATATCATGATATGATATCTTTGTAAACTTTTGAGTACTTGGTGGACATCATGTGAGTTGATGTTGGTAGGCCATTACTTTGAGTATTTGGAGAATATCATGTGACTTGATATTTTGTGACATATGCTCCTAATATCATAAGATGATATTTATAAATCTATGAGCTATGGTGAATATCATGAGACTTGATATTCCTAGTCAATCCATATCTCTGACATCACAGTAATGTGATATCAAAATTAAAATTTCATAATTAATGTTGTATTTTATTTTTTTATTAATTTTTTTTTTGTCTTCCCTAGCTAAGAGGGAGTGTTGATGTTTATAGCTTCAATTAGATAAAATGATCCTAATATTATGAGAATATAAATAAGTAATATACAGTATGAAATAATATAACTATATATTATATATGAATATTAATATATATATAATATCAATAAAGTTATTATTATATATATTAATATACATATTCAAATGTATAAATGATATTTCATACTGTACCGATGCTACCGATTAGCATCGGACAAATTCACATTGTTATCAATTTTTATTAATATTGATTGTCATTGGTCTTATTAATACTGATTGACATCGGTCTGATTAATATTGATTACTATCAGTTTCTTATGATGTATAGCATGTTATACAGCTCGGTTATAAATAAGATATTACCCGTGAGTTAACGGGTTGAAATAAATTGTTAACAACTTATGGTAATAATAACCGATTAGTGTTATTGAGTATTAAGGGTTTGTTATAGGGGCATGACATTATAGAGTCATGTCTCC
Organism: Thuja plicata; assembly: GCA_018584345.1. Taxonomy (NCBI): domain Eukaryota; kingdom Viridiplantae; phylum Streptophyta; class Pinopsida; order Cupressales; family Cupressaceae; genus Thuja; species Thuja plicata. The sequence continues at coordinate 754,821 of MU226514.1, forward strand.
TCAAAGAGACATGTCTCTATAATGGTATGTCTCATAAATATATATAGTCATTTGTTGTTTGATAAGAGACAAGTATATAGAACAAAAACAATACAAGTCCCAGTCATAAAATCAGCATAATATTGATATTAATATATTAATATATATATTTGTAATTATATATATAACAAATATATATTTAAATATTGTGACTATATATATATATATATATTACATAAGGAAATTTTAAAAGTTATATATTCTGATCTAAATTTAACACTTACAACCTGGCAAGTTGCATGTAATTGAACCAGAAAATGAATATGAAATGATATAAGTTGTTATATCTCTGGTGCGTTATGTTTCTAGTGTTTTTCTTATTGTTGGCTGCAAGTTTGGATAGTCCTTTATTGGATCCTTTGAGATTGACTGCATCAACTACAATGACCACTAGGATAGATCAGTTTAGAGCTATGATGTAGGAGTTTATGGCCAGGATGGGTCAGATAACCAATGATGCTATTTCTAGTTGAGTTCCTCCTAGTACACATGATAGATCATCAGAGAGAGATCCAGATGAGAAAGGTGGTATAGGTGACACAACAGGTGGATCAGGTGGCCCTAGTGGGTCATGATTGATATTGATAGATCATTAGATCACATGCATTGTATTTGATGTATCATATATATTTATTTGATCGGGACTTTGATGTGCCATCTTGCTATGATGTAGCTTTGATATATGAAAAACATTTGATTTGCATTTTTTATGATGACTTCATCACTTTTGATTTCCATGTTGATATATATGAGACTTTATTTGATGATATTATCCTATATGATGTTATGATGCACTTTATTTTATATGCTATGGATGCAATTCCTTTTATATGACATAGTTAGATGAATGAACATGTATCTAATTCTATTTCTATATGCTTTTAATATATGATGTATGCAAATCTAAATGGTAAATGCAATGCAATGGACTTAATGAATGCATGTTCTATTTTTTTATTTTGATATTGAAATATTTCAATGAGATGCCTCTATATGAATGATGAAATGTTATAATGATTTTTGGATAATGAATAATGTTTAATGATGTATAATTTTTAACTAATGTATAATGATTAATGAATGCAATGGTAAATGCACAATAAAGTATTCATAATTGATTGATTTGAATCCAGATAATTGATGTCAACTTTTTGAATAATTAACTCCCTTGAACTTAGGAAATCCCCTAAATGAAATTAATCTAAGAATGAAATGAAACTAACTCTCACTTTGTTTATGCACAAGAAATGAAAAAGAAGATATATTTTCATCATTGAGCCTTTGTGAACTAGGACTAAGTATAATCATCACTAGTTGCATAGCCACACAATGATAATATGAATACTACTTTCATTGAAATATTATCAGTAGAAACTATTACAACCCTCACTAGTTGAAAAATCAACTATAGGAGTTTGAATATTGGTTTCATCAGATTCAATGTTGCAATTGGATGTTGGTATTAAGATATGGTAGATCTAAATATCCAAAGTATCTATTTGTGTAAACAAACAAAGTTCAATCCTCCTTCATATATGAATGTGCTCAATGATTCTTTGATGTCCATGTCATTAGACAAATTCACATATTTTGGTGGATGTTCCTCAAAACAGTCGCACAGAAATCAAGAAAAAATACTGTGTCTTCATCATTACCAATCTAGTCAAAACATCATTGATTAGATAAAAAGAACATGACTCAATTAACCTCATCAAAAAATTCAAGTGTTTGTATTGTATCGAGATTTTTCAATAGAATTCCATCCATTGTGATCTGTTAGGTTTTGTCAAATTTTAATCGTGATAATAAGGTCATGAATCTCAAGGATCAAGTTTGAAGATCAAACGTTTGGGTTGAATAATGATATAAATCAAAGGTTCAAAAATGTCTCTTCATTGAAGTTTTGACAATACTTAATATCATGTGAGAAAAAAGTGTCATTATTGAATCCATTCCATGTAAAACTAATTCTTGCCTCCAAGTGAGTATGAAACCATGTGTAAATCTGGGTAAATGAAATCTTATATGTGACAAAGGTTTGAACAATGCAGCTTAAAGACTTTATTATGACTATGTACAAATGATGGATGCAAGGATATATACAATGAGATGCAAAATGCAATATGTACAAATGTAACTAGGAAAAAACCTAAGGGATCAAAAAGTGCCTATTTGCCAGGTTTTTCATCTTTTGAATTTATTGCTCTTTTTCTATTTTTTTCTTTTTTTTCTACCAAGGCGCCTATTTGCTAGGTTTTCATCAAGGCACTTTTCCATTTTTCTATTTTTTCTTGATTTTTTTTTTTTTATATCATCAAGGCACATATTTGCTAGGTTTTCACCAAGACAACATTTTTTGGATCTTTAGAATGTTTTTCTTTCTACATGCTCAATTTTCCTCTTTTTATGCTTTTCTTCTTTTTCATTGTTTTTGAATTTTTTGATCTTTTTCATTTTTTTGGATTTTCAACTTTTCTCAATTTTTTTGGATTTTGAACTTTTCTCATGTACAAAGAATGACGCTAAAATCATCGAATACATTTTCATCTGATACTCTTTCAACCTATACACTTTCATTTGTTCAGGTGTAAAACCTCTAAAAGTGAATGCTATTGATAGGTTATTGTAGCTCATCTCCTTCACAATTAGCCAACTTATATGTTCCCATGACAAAAGAAGAAGTAATAAAAAAGGGTCCTAGCCAATTTTCTTCTAATTTCCCTTTCTTTTCTCATTCTTCTTGATCCTTAGGGTTCTCTCTCAATACTAAATATCCCACCTAAAATTCTCTAGGCTTGATCTTCTTGTTGTAGTTCCTTGAAATTTGGTTTTGGTACACTTTCAAGTGTTCATAGGCTTGAGTTTGATGTTATTCTAATAGTTCCAATTGTTGAAGTCTTACAACCCTATAATCCTCATTAGTTATACTCTCAAAGATTGGATTTCAAACTCTAAAGGTAAGACAACTTGTGCTCCATAGAACAAAGAGAATGGTGTTTACCCCATTGGTGGTCTAATGCTCATTATATAGGTGCACAATGTCAGGTTCAATTGTATATGCCAATCCCTTCCTGAATTATCAACCGATCTCTTCAATATCTTAAGGATGTTCTTATTTTTTTCTTCGGCTTAACCATTTCTGTGAGGATAGCAAATTGAAGAAGAATGGTGTGTAACGTGAAATGTCTCACACAATTCATCCACATATTTATTATTGAATTTTTTTCCATTGTCTGTTATGAATGGAATGAGGAATACCATATCAAAAAATGATGTGATTTAGAATAAACATGGAGATTTTTTTACCCATTGCAGTTGTTAGTGACACAACTTCTACCCATTTTGTGAAGTGTTCCATTCCAGTTATAATGAACTTATGACCATTGAATGAGGGTGGTTAAATCATCCCAATAAGATCAAATCCTAATTGATAAAATGACCATGGTGTAATTATTGGGTATAGCTCTTGTGCGGGCACATGAATCATATCTCCATGATATTGACATTTCTAGCACACTTTAATAAATTGACAAGCATCTTTCTCTAAGGTTTTCCAAAAGTAACCCATGCAAAGGATTTTATTAGCTAGGTTCAACCCACTCGAATGAGACCCACAAATACCATCATAAAAATCACGCAAAGATAATTTCAACTCCTCATCCTCTAGACACCTAAGTAGTGTTCCATCAAGAATTTTATGATACAATATGTCAAATAAAATAGTATAAAGTATTTCTTGGCATATGACATGTCTCTTTTGAGTTTGGGTTTGGTCCAAGTGTAAGACTTGGTTTTTAAGATAGGTAAATATAGGTCCATAAAAAGGTGATTCGTGTCCATTTAATAGGAAACTAATTTGGGTTTCAGGTAGGTCAAATGCATGTTTTACCAATTCTTCCACCAAGAACTCATATCTAGCATTTGAAGTAATGAAGCTAGAGTAGCCATGGCATCTACTGCTCTATTTTTATCTCTTGAAATTTGTTCAAAGGTGACAAAAAAATAGTATTTTTTTTCAATCATCTACCATCCTCTTGTAAGGCATCAAATTTTCATCTTTGGTTTGGTATTCATCATTAATTTGGTTAATGACTAATTGTGAATCTTCATACACTTTTGGTTCTGTCACATTCCATTCTAAAGCCATTTTCATTGCAATGACTAAAGCCTTGTATTATGTAATGTTATTGGTATATTTAAATAATAGTATGTAAGATTTAGGAATAGTATAACCTTGAGGTGTGATAAAAAAAATGCCTTCTCCTGATTCATGTTGGGTATAGGATCCATTAAAGTATAACTTCCATGCTTTTAGTTCCACATTCACTATTATGCATCTGGAAAATCTATTTGAATAGGATGACTTGAAACTAAGGAATGTTCCACCAATTGATCCAATATTACTTGTCCCTTAATGGCTTTTTCATTCCACATACTCAATATTAAACTCACTCAATATCATCACTCATTTAGCGATCCTTCTTGTGAGAGTTGTTTTGCTAAGTAAATATTTGAGAGGATCAATTTTAGTAATCAATTTGACCTTGGGCATTAACATATAATGTTAGAGTTTTTGGGAAGCAAAAACTACCACTAAGAAAGATCTATCCATGAAATTGTAGTTTAACTCATATTTAACCAAGGTCCTACTTAAGAAATATATTGCTCTTTCTTTGCCATCATCATCTTCTTGTGCTAATAAAACCCCCAAAGAATGTTCCACTTCTAAAATATACAATAATAAGGGTTTATCTTTGATGGGTGACATCAAAATAGGTGGATTCATTAAGTATGTCTTCAAGAGTGTAAAATCTTCTTCACATTGATAATCCCATATGAAAATTGTATCCTTGTGTAAAAACCTCATGAAAGAATAGCATTTTTCTGCCAATTCAGATATAAATCTTCTAATGGATTGGAGCCTTCCTTGTAATGATCTCATTTGGCTGATGTTGTTAGGGGTTTCAAACTCCATAATTTCTTGAAATCTTTCCTCTAGAAGAAACTACGTAACCCAATAACTTTCTAGATTGGACACAAAATGCACACTTTTTAGGATTGAACCTAGCTTTGAATTATTCCAATCTTGTAAATATTTTATCTAAAATATGTAGATGATATTTTCTTTCATGTAACTTGGCCAAAATTTCTTCAATATAATCTTCAAGGAATGTGTCATCATGTGATGGGAAATTGTAGTCATTTCCCTTTGATATGTAGCTCCAGCATTTTTAAGGCCGAAGGTATAAAGTTCCAACAAAAATTACCCCAAAGAAAAGTAAAGGTCATATTCTCTTGAGATTTAGGTGCTATTCTTATTTGGTTGTACCCACTAAATCCATCCATTAAAGAGAACATGGAGTGTCCTACTGTTAGGTCCACTATAGCATCAATGCTTGGTAATGGAAAGTCATCTTTAGGACAAGCAAGATTGAGATCTCTAAAATTAGTGCACACTTGGATGGACTTGTCATGTTTTGTTACCGGTACAATCTTTAAAATCCATTCTGCATAGGCTATGACTCTTATGAAGTCAACTCTTAATAACTTCTCTAATTCCACTTTGACCAACAAAGCCACATGAGGATGCATCTTTCTTAACTTTTTCTTAACTGGTTTCACTCCGGGCCTCATATTGAGATGATGCATTATGAAACTAGGATCTAATCCTGACATATTCACATAAGACCCTAAAAAATTGATTTTATTTTCTTGGAATAACTGGATGAAATCTCATCTTTCTGCTGGAGTTAAATATGTTGGAAGATGTATGAACTTGGGTTCCAATTCTATGCCAATATTAACTCTTTATGCTGGTTCAATTAAGATGGGAGATCTCTCTTCTTCATGTTTGATAAAGGTGTCCAATATCTCTTCCTTACGTGCCACAATTGGGTTTTCACCTTAAAAAAAATCCTTTATTTTTACATTTTTTGGATCTAACACTGCCAAATGATGGTTTTCATCACTAGACCATTTCATTTTTTAACTTTTTTTTTTCTTGTGGATTTAGAGATTGTACACTTGCTTCCATAACCATGCTTGGATTGAGTTCATTAGTGGAAGATGGTTCAACTAAATTGAGGTATAAGGCCATGGCAATGCCATTAGGGAAATAAAGTATTTCATTTGGCTCAGTCAAATCCTAATCAATAACTTTGGGATGGATAAGAGATAGGGAATCCTTTTGTAATATTTTAGTCATGGGGTTTAAGGACATGAATTCATTCAAAGGTTCATACATTGTATCGCTTAAATCAATGACATGAGCTTGTTCAAGGTGTTCCATAGAAGTTGGATCAAAATTCTCTTCACTTGAGTCCTCTTGGATTTCTATGGGATAAAATGCTTGTGGATTAAACCTAACAATTCAATCTCCTACCCAAAAAGGTACCCATGGTTCACCTACCCATTAATTGTCACTTGATTCCTGACCTACATTTGGTGCTTGAGAATCATTTGGAACTTGTGTAGAACTTTATCCTTGGTCCATATTGTCTTTTTTGCTTGTACTAGATGTAGGAGCATAAGTATGGATGACATCCATTTCCTTGTCATGACAAGAAGATTTGGATAAAGAATCCCATTCATATTAATCAGAGTTATCTTCACTTTTGGATCCTAACATATGCACATGTTCATAAGAATCATGGATATTGCTTGAACTACTTCCTTGCTCTTGATATCATATGCCTAATTTTTCATCCTTGGATCTCCAAGGAGGTTGAATGGGTTCTAACAAGCCTTTTTTTCTTATTCCTAAGGGTCCTCTTTCCTTGTAACCAATATGTTACATTATTTGGAAACCTTTTCCATATTGGTTAGTTTTAATTTTAACATGTTTAACTCTCTCCATTGGAGAATTTGTACTATCCTCATCTTTATAACGCCATTGCAAGACTTCATTATCTTCTTTCTCTAAGGTTGATTGATCACTTTCCCTCACAAAATGAGAATTGTACTTTTTAGGTGGGTGAGAACTAGAATGTTTTCAATGTGTCCTTGGAGAAGTGGGTAATTCAAATAATGAAATAGAATATTACCCCACTCCCTTTTGATGGATTTTACACTGTTTCTCAAACTTATGCATCATTTCAGTCTTATTTTGATAATTGTCCTCTTTGGCCTATTCCCTTTAAACCCTAGAAGGTTTCAAACTTTCCTCCCTTGGAGTAGCAAATTTTATCGAAAGGTTATTAGAACTTTGAACCTCAAAACTAACATTCTCTTATCCCTTAGTAGATGTGGATGAGTTAGTTTCATTGTGACTTGAGGTAGAATTAGCATTCAATTTTGAACTAGGACCTTCGTCCTTAGTTTCTTCAATGGTTGCACTATAAATAGATCCTTCTCTATTGTGTGTAATAAATAGTTCATGTATAGGTTTCACCATGTTACAATATTGAAAGGGATTTGTGTCTCCTTCAATAGTAATTTCCTCACCCATATATGGAAACTTGATACATTGGTGATATAATGAAGGCACTACTTGCATTTCATGAATCCACTACCTCCCTAACAAGATGTTATAAGTTAACTTCATAGATAGGACTTGAAAAATGGTGTCTTTATTTATTGGGCCCACTTGAATGGGAAAAACCACCATTCATTTGGAAGACCTCTCCTCCTCATCATAAGCTTTGATAGTGATTTTGTTATTTGGATCAATGAAATATTTAGATTAACCTAAAGCTTTAACTAGACTCAAGGTGAAAATATTGAGACCAATTCCTCCATCAATGAGGACTCTTTTGACATGGTGCTTTTGGACCAAGACCTCTATATGCAATGGGAGGTTTTGATGATTATTTATAGACATGTCATCTTTCTCGAAAAAAGATAGACAATGAGGTGTAATAAGATAACCTACCATTTTTTGAAACCTTTCTTCCTCCAAGTTTTCGGGAATGGTCATTTCCACAAGGGAATTCTCCAAGATTTCCTTGTGATTAGGAAAAAATTTTAATAGCTCCAAGATATAAATTTGAGCTGGTTTATTTTACAATTGATCCACTAAGCTATAGGGATTCGTTGAAGAAGGTATTTTCTTTTCCAAAGTGGTTTCTTGAGTTGGACCAAAATGTTTAGGAGCACTTCCTTGTAGGTTTATCCTTTCTGCCAACCCCTAGTAACAACATTAGAGGTCTCTTTACTAGGTTGTTCCTTCACCACCACAACATTGATAGTATTTTCATGTCCTGATAGGGCACTGATAGTATTATCATAGCTATGGGTAAAGTTGACTTTATTTTCACCTCTTGAACTATTTCCATTGTTGTTAGCATTCAAAGATTCCCCTTTCTCATATTTGAAGAAAGGTTTTTTGAAATTCATGCGATCTTCATTATTTTGGGGTACTTCCACTTTGATCACTCCATTATCAATGAGGTCTTGCACCTCATGTTTCAATCACATATAATTGTTCATATTATGCCCTCTATTCTGATGATATTCACAATGGTTCGACTCACTCCACCATAATGGTTTCACTTATGGCTCATAAGTTTGAGATTTAGGTAGGTAAATAATTTTATTTACAATGAGAGTCCTCAATACATTTTCAAGAGGTTCACCCAAGAGTGTAAATTTCCTTCGAGGAGATGGAGCAAAGAAGGGTATAGGCTTGCTAGCCTCTTGGTTATTCCAAAAAATGTTGTTGTTATTGAAGGGAGCCTTAGGTGCTTGATTCACATTGTTATCTTGGTTAGATCCTTATGTGGGATTGAATGGAGTGGCTTTTAAGTTGTTTGATTCTACAACTCAATCATTTACCAAACCTTTGTTAGTGTTCTTGAGCCAAAATTGATTATTATTAGGAGGAGCTCTATTGTTGTTGTTGTTGTTAGAAGTGTTGTTGTTATTGTAATTTTTTTTGTCTTTGTAGATCTTTATTTCTCCACTTTTCAATAACACTTACTCCATTGTAACTCCATTTTAAATTAGGTCTTGGAAAGAACGTGAGAATTGTAATCTCAAACAAAAATTTATTTCCATATTCAAGCTATTTATGAAAATGTCCATCTTTTCCTTTTTGGGAACACTTCAAGGGTAATAAGGAAATATTTCTCTCCATCTTTGTAGGAAAAGTAAGAACCCTTCTCCATCACGTTGTTTCATATTGCATAATTTAATCATTGTGACTTCATTTTTGATGTTATAGGAATAGTCTATCACAAATTTTAGAAGCCAATTATTTGAAAGTATGAATACTAGAGGGTAGTTTAGAAAACCACTCCATCATCATTCCTCCAAGGCTTCTTGGAAACAATATCATTAAATCAGTTGTGTCATGCATGAACTCCAAGCTTAATGCACAAAATTCTTGTAAGTGATCTTTTGGATCAAATTCCCCCTCATATTTGTCATACTTGGGAAAAATGGCATTAGTAGGGAATGCCACCATAATAAAGGTTTTTTCAAATGGGAAAGGACATAAGGCTTCGATTGAAAAGGGTTTAGGAACCCCCATTTCTTTCATTGTGTCCAATTGCATTTGAAATAACTTAAACTATTTGTTCATGATGTCGATGGGATTAGTCTCATCTTATTTCTTTTTCATTTTTTCCATATCATAATCACAGGGAAGTTTTCCCCCACTTGTGCTAGGTCAAAGAAATATTTTTCTCTATCTCTTTCTAGGGATTTATCCATGAGTTTCATGAAGAATGAAATTTGCACCACTTTGTTCACTCTTTCCTTGGTAACCTCCTCATCTTGAGGGTCATTATTACCTCCATTGTTTTCCACCCCTTGGTTATTATGTTCAATTCCTCCTCCATTACCCCTATTATTATTGGAATATGCCTTTACACTATTTTGGTTGTTGGTGGTGTCCTTGTTGACAAGATTAATAAGATTGGGATCCATATTACCAAAAGGAAAAGATATCCTATTTGGTTCCACCTCTATTGTAGGTTCAACCATTCGATGTGGGGAAGTGAATGTGTCACTTGGGAAGGGAATTTATTGCCTCAAATATGTAACATCATATTGCAAGTTTTACTTGATGTAATGGGATCTAGTAAAAGTTGGCATTAGAATAAATAAAATATTTCTTGGCTTATCCCTTCGATCAATCCCTAAAAATGATTTTTATTTTATTTTCCAAATATGAGGGAATCTGATCAATCAAAAATAATACATAGGTAGAACTTCCAAAAGGGTATTCAATTATGAAATTAAAATTTTTCCAAACCATCAAGAAATGCCCATTGTTTGACCTTCTTAGTCTGTATGCGTTGTTTGGTCATTGGTACACGGTACTTTAAATGTTATACACACTCATAGGAATGATGTTACGTGCTGCTTTAAAACTTAGTACACGCTCTTTGATTGTTAATACATGGTACTTCACAATTGTATGTACCACTTTGTTGATGATTACGTGCAATTTGAAACTTAGTGCATGGTACTTTAGTTGTTAGGTACTATACAATAGTTTGTACGCATGAAATAAAGGTTGATAGGCGTCACTTAACAAGGAAAAATTTATCTATCACTCTTTGATGGACTTTTTTTTTTAATTTAAATTTTTGATTAGATTTCAAGGATGTTTTCTTGTTTGAAAAATGTAGAAACAATCACAACACACATAATTATTTTTTTCTTTATCCTAAAACCACACAAAGTGTATGTTTTCAGACATTTTCACAGGTCTTTTAACAAGAATAACTTCCAAACAAGCTACCTAAGGTCAGATTGGCTTGTAAATAATGGATTTAGAAGGTAATGTTACTACTTAACCAGGTTTTAATTGTTAACTTCCATTTAAACAAAAGATGAGTTTTTTATACCCCCATTACAAGGGCCTACCACACGCATAAAAATATGATTTTGCACAATCCCGAAGGACTACTAGAGGAGGTGAAAATTCTCAAAACTAGTTTGTCACCCACCCTTTGGAGGATGAATGTGTTTTTATTGTAGTGGGTCAGATTTACCATGGCTAAGATGGTTTTCTCCCATTTGGGTTGTTCCCTCTCACCATCCTCATAAGGATTTACTCGGGAGGAAGACCCTCTATAGCTCTAACATGTTCATATTATAGAAATAAATGAATCAAATAGCTAGGTTTAGGAGTTCTATTCATTCAAAGAATGAAGAGCATATCCCTACTAATTTCTTCTCTTCCAAACATGTTTAACAAATGGTTAATTCTAACCTCTTGATAATGAGGTTTTAAAAATCCAGTGTTTGGTTCATTCCTTAACCTTTCTTTCTATCTCCAAATCCAACATGTTTGGCATTTTTATCAACTACAAGAGTTGAGAGCGTAGGCCTAATGTCTCATTTGGTGAACAATAATAGGCTACTAATTAGACTAGTTTTGGAAAGTGATTGCCACATTTTAAGAAAAATGTAAGCTTATTAAGAAAAAGACCTCTTCATGTAGCTAGGAAAGGCTAGGTGCATTTATGAGTATTTTTCTTTCTTTTTGACTCACCTAGTGGTGATCGTTCCCTCTCCTTCTCCTCCAACAAAGTTAGTCAGCACAACCAACAAAGTGAAAGGAAAAAAAAAGAAATTAAAATGACAAATCTCAAGGATCCTTTCTAAATTTGAAAATTCCTTAAAGATCCTAACAATTTTGATCTCAATTCAATGTAGGAAACTTAATTTTATATACTTTTACAATTTTGACAAAATGCTCAAAAAGCTTTTCCTCTTTTTGTAGGCTTTCCAAAATAGACAAATTATAGATTTATTTTGCATGTTTTGCAAGGATTCTTACCTATTTGTTCTCCTTGTAAACTCTCTGCTCTGGTTTCTTCACCTTTGTATGCCTTCTCATCCACAAATCAGAAAACACATAGTAACTCTACGCATCATTTAAAATGATAATACACACTATTTTAATGTTATCTATGTGATATTTTGCAGAGTTGCACATGGTATTTAATAATTACTACGGGCTAATTAACATAGATCAGACATAAAATAACTTTTAAAATGCGTTAAAATAGAGCAGTAAAGGTGTTGAATGAAATTTAACATGTGGTAAAGGAAATATGACATGCATGATTTGATTGTGTAAAGGTGTGACTTCACTGTCAAAGGCGTGAATTTAGGCTTGGTATGCATTGCAAGAAGTTAAGACAATAAAATGGAAAGATTTTAGGGGTGGCTTTGTTGTGTATACGTGTGAACATTTACCTCATAGGCATCTCTTTACCTACAAACTACAAAATGTGATAACAAGAGACACAAAAACATGCAAATTAAGATGAAAAATGGAAATTAGAGGCCTAAAGCCCCACAGTGGGTGCCATTTGTGTATATATGAACTATACCTTCATGAAATTAGTTTGAAATCTATCAATTCTATGGAAAGATAATCTAAATTTAATCAATTAATTGACAAATAAACAATAAGAATTCCATGGTTCTATAACTAAGCATGTTGATGAAGATCTCAACCTTAATCTCCATTAATGACAGTCCTAGAATGAGAAATGATGTTTGATGTGCCTAATCTAGCTCTCAAATCTCTCAAATTTTCATGCAACTCATTCAATTATGCTCTCAAAACTCACTATTATTATCAAAATTCTATGATCTCAAAGTGATTTCTGTATAGTGTAGATGCAATCACTCATGAATGTCTAGGATTCTTAATGCTCTAAAAATTCTTCGTATTTATAGGATTTCCCAAGGGTAGGGGGTAGAGTTAAGTTGATCATGATTCAAGCTTGGTTGAGTTGAAGGATTTCAAATGGTTTCAAATGGAGAGACCATTTAAATGGTGGTCTCAAAGGTTGGGACAAAGAGACAAATTGAGTGGTGAGGATGTTAAAGGGTCAAATGAGTGATCAAGATTGAAAAGTTTGGAGTGATCCATGTGCTTTCAATTCTTGATTCTCATTGGCTCTTTAATTTCTTGTCTCCTTTGTTGAAATAAAATAAGATTTTACTAATTCAATTAATTAATTAAATTACCGTGTAAGGGAATAGGTTGATTTTTATTTTTGATTTAAACTATATAAATAATTAATTAAATCAATTACATAGTTTGTATTAATCCCTTTTAGGCTTAGATTTAATTAATTGATGTCTTTATTAATTGATCCTTTGATTTTGATTTGATTTAATCCCATTTGATTTGATTAACTTCCATTTGATTTGATAAAATTCCTTTTGATTTAATTAAATACACCTGACCAAATTTAGGTGTCTACATATATAATTCACATCTACAATCAAATCAACCAAATAAATCAATATTATATGTCCAGAGACAAAATTATTTCAACACTAGGTCGGCCTCAACATATTACAAAACTATTGTAACATGTAGATAGGTTGTTGAATCCATAAGTAAAACATAATGTGGACCTCTAAAAAATACACATAATCAATCTTCCATGTTGGTTTTTCAACCTCAAACTCATAAACCTATCAACAAATTGATGTAATAGGAGCGCATAATGATTCACTATCTTTTGTCTCTATTCTTCACTATTTATCATAAAATTAATACTCTAATTATCATAACTCTATCCAACAACAACATTAAACATTGAGCACCTAGAATATAATATATTGTACTTCCATTAAGATTCACCTTAGTCCTCTCCTTAAAATCTTAAACTTTTTGTGCACACTAGACCTTTTACTAAACATAGTCAACTACATTGTTTCTTCCATACTTAGCCAATTTTACCTTCAATCGATTAGTATAAATAAAGTAAGTCTATCTAACATTTGGAATCCATATAGTTTCCAATAATGAAATCATATAAGCCCTCAAGATAAGTATCTCTTTCCAACATTTTCATAACATATTAGATTCATGTATATTCATTGATGTAATTTTATGCTCCTAGATGGGGTTGATGTAACCAAGGACACATTGATGTAATTGTATTAGGAACAATTTAATGAGTAGATCTAGGTTTAAGAAATGGAAATGTATTACCTTGTATATATGATTCTTTAAATGTGATGAGCCAAAGGAAGTTTGATTTATTTATATAGATGGAAATGTTAAGATGAGAATATATGCATTGGTAATTGGAATGAATGTTCAATGGTGTAAGAACAAATGAACAATGGATGCATAATAATGTTTAAATGCTCATGTTGAATTCTCAAGAAATGAAATGAGTTAGTCAAGAGTTATTTATATTATGATTGAAGTTAACTTGTTATATAATATTTTTTAATGGATTTTATATAGTAGACACCTAAGTAAATGGTTAGTTTCATTAATCTATTTAGTAGTTGAATTTTATGGAAATAATTTTATGTAATATTCTCATAGTAAGGAACCTATGAACCATGTGTAAGAAACACTCTACTAGGATGAAACTAACCAAAAAAATAGTTTTTTTATGATGATATGTGTCTATGGAAGGTGTATATAAATGTTGAATTATTGTTGCATAGAATGTTAAATGAAAATGGTTAGGTTAATTATGAATACTTATTTTCTAGGTTGGACTTATGATATGTTCTATAATATAATTTAAAGAAAATGGTATAGGAATACTAATATGACACAATCATGGCAAGATTTTCCCCAATGGAGACAGTCCAACAATGCAACAAGAGTCAACACAAGATAAAAAAATCTACAATAGTTCATAAATAAATAAAAAATGAACCAGAAACATGCCTCACATGACTTCATATTATCATCCTTGAGATTTACAACATACATGTCCAACCACATGCTAGGTTACATTCTAAGCCACACATGCTTATTACAACCAAAAATATAGATCCATACTAGATTCTAACATCTTCAAGGTTACCTACTAAAAATTTCCCTCCTAAAGACCCAAAGACTACATTTATATACAAGACCACAAGCCACAAGTCAAAAAGAAAACATCACATCCTCCAAGAAGAAGAAAATGTGTTACAACATAGAGTTCAGGACCCAAAATCATTAGGTAAAACCTCCAATGCAATAGATAAGATATGAAATCATACAATAACGTTGTCCCCAAACATAATAATGAGTTGGCATGATCGCGCATAGAGATTCCCACTAGAAGATTAATAAATGATCAAAAAACACCATGACCAACCAAAAAACTAAAAGAATAGAATAGGAATAGACCAATCTTAATATATCTTCTCCAAGATAGAATGAAATAATATGTGATCATAGAAAAAATTTCCCCAATATTTCTAGAAGAAACCCATAAGACCAGATCAGATAATGAGCCAACTTGAGTGATCGCCGCCTAATATACCAAAAATTCCTCACTTTAACATAATAGATAACAAACTGAAAAGAAATATTTTTGGTTGATTCAAGATTTCCAAGATGCCAAAATTCTCCTATATAAGACACCTGGGGTTAATAAAAAGTGAGCCTCCCACTTTGCAACTATTGAAAAAATTCACAACCGGATAAAAGATTGCATTTTAACATTAGGCTTCCAAACCCTCATGGTTAAGAAAATGAACCAACACACACAACTCTCTACCTTCTCTAATATGATATCTATAACCTCTTAATTGAAATAAACCATCCAACAAATCTACAGCAAGAACCAAATAGATCAGCTATAGACCTAAACTCAAGATCTGCACTCTACTTCACAAACCCACTTATCAACCTCAACCACTCATTCACATACTCATCATACATCTTAACACCCTCGGTCAATAGTCCATCAACAATCAAGAAATTAGGAACATCACTAAATCCACCACCTTTATCCTTTATCCACTCATCCATATTCATCACCATCATATTTTTCTTCATTTTCACTCTCAACATATCCATTGTCATGCTCAAATAGTCATCTCTATCAAGGAAATATAGTCCCTCTTTCCACACCTACACTGCAACACAAGAGACTAAAATCCTCTTCCATAAAATCAATCTAATTAGTATTAGCATCAACAAAGAACCACATGTCTTCTCTCTCTCACACTTACTAATATCATCAATGGTAACACCCCTACTAGAAACAATATCAAACTTAACAACCACCCTAAAAAGGTTATAAGATTTATCCAAAGGAATCTCAATTCCAAACTCAAAAACATCAGCCTTTTCAATATGAGAAATATCATTATCCTCCTGAATAAAATACATTCGTAAACGAGCTCATTAGATCCTATCAACAAATTATGAAATTCACCAGTAACCATATCTATGTTATCCTTTGCAATCTTGGTTAAAACTTGTTAGTAATAACTAAGAGCGGGGGGGGTGAATCAGTGGCCTCAAAATAATTCCAATAATCAACCCAAAAAATTTGTACCACAATATTAAGCCTCTAATTATCTCCATTCCTATAAGATGAATGCCTCCAAATACTATTATCAAAATACTACTGCTTGGAATTCTTTGTAAAACCTTCTACTATATGTTTACCAAATAGCAGTCTGTTAATTTACCAAAAGATAGTAAATTATCTAGAGTATACCGATCAATACAGTTAACTTATGTGTAATGAAAAACACTAAATTAATGACTCATAAACACATTTACACATGGATTTTTAACATGGAAACCATGTTAAGGGAAAAACCACTTGGGACCGGTAACCCAAAATTTTCACTCTTCTGAAGTGAGAACTGTGAAGAGCCAACCCTATTAAAGGTTACAAACACACTGTTAGGTGTGACCTTGTTAGAGGATTTGAAGGTTTAGTCTGTCACTTGACATCGGGCATCTCTATGCTATCTTCCTTGATCAAACACTCACTTGGCCTACCAATAGGTATCTAGAATCTCATGCTATCTTCATGATCAAACTTTTTGATACTCCCTGGGATGTATCTAAATATAGAAAGGATATTTAAATCCCACTCGGTTAAGAGACTTTATGAATCAATAGTTAAACTAAAACAATATGATTTGTTTACATACATAACTTATACTTGCAGATTTTCAGATCTATTGTAATCTCATAAAACTATTCTGATCAATATATCTCAGTTTATACCTTCGCTCCACTTTGATTTTTCTCAGAGATGTTGTGCTTTGTTTCTCAGTTTCCACAAAAAAATTTACCTCTTTCCTCAAATTGATTGATCTGGACTATATGAATTTTCTCTTCATCAGCTTCTCTTCAGCATCCTCTTTTCATTCATTCACCCACCAAAATTTGTAATGAATTGAGTTTTCTCTTTATAGACATGATATCACCATTTTTAGGTTCTTGATTTTATTGATCTTAGCATGATCCACAGTTCTCTCCAATTAGATTTAAAGCAAAACTCATGTTTTATCTCACAGAGATCTTCTTGCCAACTAGACAAAATAGCTTTAAATCCCTTACTTATCTCTTGATTTCTCTTGTCGATGAAAACAAAGATAACTACTAGTTAAGTCTATATTTAGCTCTTCCAGTTAGATATTTTTTCATTTCTGAACTCAAGTTAGTTACGGTGTTTAACTCTTTGATAGCTTTGGTCAACACTCTAGTTCTCTTCAGGATTCTCCATCGGTTTACACTATGTTTTTGGCCATCTTTTATGCTTGTGATTTTTCTTGTCAATGTTCTTTCTCAGGCATCACTATGACTTGACTTTCGGTGATCTCTGGCCGTCAGTGTTTGAAGTCATATTGTGAATGCTTGTCTTTTATGCATTATTGAAAGCATAATATTTATCTCTTTGATTATCTGAAGTCTTTGACACTTGAATTATAACCAATTAGATTATATCAAGTTGACATCAATGAAAATACAATCCATTAACTGATTTAATGTCTTGCATTATCCTTCTGTATTTCGGTGATCAACTTAACATCTTCAAACATTCAATCAATTACATGTCATCAATCTCTCTCTTTGGCATTGATGTCAACATACTACATTATTATACTATACTATCACTAATACAATATGAAATATATAGTTTCATCAATCTTTCCTAATGTAACTATTACAAATGTCTGGCTCTCGGTAAGCTCAAAATAGCTTAGATTTGTTTCATGCAGAATGATTGTCTTCAATCTTCAATCCCTTCAATGGATAGATGTATCATCTAA
Organism: Thuja plicata; assembly: GCA_018584345.1. Lineage (NCBI taxonomy): Eukaryota > Viridiplantae > Streptophyta > Pinopsida > Cupressales > Cupressaceae > Thuja > Thuja plicata. The sequence goes on from MU226514.1 coordinate 772,818, forward strand.
TATCTTTGTTCTGATATGGGCTCTACCTTGACTATTCCTCTTCTTGATAATCTCTTTTTCTTTTGACAGGAATCTTTCTCTTTGTCTGAACTCTCTTCCTTTGTTACTTCTCTCCCTTAGATGGATATTTCATATGTAATCAATTTCTCTCCCTTAGTATATTGATTAACTCTTTCTTTATGATTCTCAAGAAATTTTACCTTCATAGATAATGATATAATCTATCCCTTTATCATATCTATCCCTTATGATGATGAAATAATCTCTCCATTTATATGATAATGGAATCATCTCTCCTTTGACAACAATGCCAAACAAAAAATAATCATCTATATCATGTTCCATCCCTTTACATAATATATTCCTTGAATTTCCCTATCCATTAGCAATATAATGTCTCTGGTTTTTGGTGTAGATATGTACCTTGCTATGTAGAGATATATCTATTTCTTTCCATCTCAGTGTTTGCATCAACATGACTAATTTTAAGATTTGGTATAGGCTGATGCAACCTCCCAGTCACCTTACAGATCGATAGACAAGGTTTGGACCCCTAGTCTCTGTCTCAGGTACTCAAATGTATCATTCGGTAATGGCTTGGTGAATATATCAGCTAACTATTCCTTTGATTGAACATATTCTAGTGTCACTTCCTTTTCTTGCACTTGTTCTCCTAGATAGTGATACTTGATAGCATTATGCTTAGTCTTAGCATGCATGACTAGATTCTTAGAAATGTTAATTACACTGGTATTATCACAATAGATAATTACTAGTTCAAGGATCTTCATATTCATACCTTCCAGCAATTTTTTGATCCATGCAATATTGGAGCAATTTGTAGCAGCATCCACATACTCTTCTTCTACAGTAGATTGAGAGATGCACCCTTGCTTCTTGTTGATCCATGTGACAAGTCTGTCACCCATGAAGAATGCTCCTCTAGTTGTGTCTTTCATTCATCAATGTTTCCAGCCCAATCAACATTTGTATGGACTTGTAACTCAAATTTTCCTTCTCCTTTGTACCATAAACCATAGTCCTTGATGTTTTTTAGATATCTCAGAATTCTCTCTACAACAGTAATATGTGATTCTTTGGGATTAGCAGAGAATCTTGCAACTATTCCAACTGCATGTGCTATATTTGGTCTGGTGTGAACAACATACATCAGTTTACCAATCATTGATTTATATAAGGTTTGATTTACCTCATTGGATTTTTCTTCTTTTGTCATCTTACATCTGATAGCCATAGGTGTTCCAACTTGTTTGGAATCTTCCATCTTGAATATTTTCAGCACTTCCTTGATGTATTTGGACTGAGTGATGTATATGCATGCAGCTTGTAAAAGAATCAATAAAAACAGAAAGAATTTGATCTCCCCAAACATAGAAATTTCAAATTCCTTTCTCATTTCATTAGCAAAGGATTTGCATAACAATTCATTTCCCCCAAAAATGATATCATCAACAAAAATTTCAGCAATCTGATTATTACCATCGGTATCTTATTTTAAGTACATATTTCTATTTTCACTTGTTCTAACAAATTTTATGCTACTGAGATATGAGTGAAGTCTTTCATACCATGCTCTTGGTGTTTGTTTCAATCCATAAAAGGATTTATGTAGTCTACATACCATGTTTCTCTTGTCTGGATTAACAAACCCTTCTGGTTGTTCAATGTATACTTCTTCTTCCAATATTCCATTTAGGAATGCAGATTTGACATCCATCTGGTATACCTTGAATCCTTTAAATGCAACATAAAAAAGTAAGATTCAAACTAACTCTAGTCTAGCAAGGGGTGTAAAGGTTTCTCCATAATCAATACCTTGTTCTTATTCATATCCCTTGCATACTAACCTTGCTTTGTTTCTAGTGACTTCTCCATTCTCCTTCAACTTGTTTATGAATATCCATTTGGTACCAGTGACATTCTTATCATCTAGTTTCAGTACTAGTGTCCATGTATTTTTCTTGTGAATCTTTTCTATCTCTTTATTCATAACACTTACCCATTCTTCATTCTCTAATGCATTGTTTACAGATTTAGGCTCAAAATCGCAAAGTAAACATTTGGTGTTAAGTGACTTACTTCTTGTTCTTATTCCAGCCTTTTTGTCTCCTATGATTGATTTTGTGGATGATGTCTTCTGACATACTTGGCCAATTTCGGTTTAGCTCTATGCTCATCAATCTGATCATCTTCTTGACCTTTGTTCTCATCTCCATTATTTGGAACATCATCTTGAGGATTTTCCTAATTTTTGGTAATTGCAGTGTGATGCTCGGGTGCAATGTTCTGATGCTTAGGAGTGACACACTATTTCTCAGGAAGAGTGTTATGTTCTATATAAACAAACCTATTTTAGTCCTCTGGTTCCTTTTTTCTTTCCTTATCATTATTTTTTGCAAATTCATGTATTTCACATTTTCACTTTTAATGATTTTGTTAGATGACTTGTTAAGACATTTATAATCCTTGATTTTGGTTGAGTACCCTAGAAAGATACCTTCATCACTTTGGGAGTCAATTTTTCTATTTCTATCATCCTTCAATATATAACATTGACTACCAAAGATTTTGAAGTAACTTACATTGGGTGTATGACCATACCAAAGCTCATAGGGTGTCTTCTTTGTGTCCTTCAATTTTACTTTGTTGAGTGTGTAGAAAAAATTACTGATAGCTTCCCTCAAGAAAGTTTGAGTGATGCTTTTCTCAATCATCAATGTTCTTACACAGTCAACAATTAATCTATTTCTCATTTTAGCATTTCCATTTTTCTGTGGTGTTCTTGGTGCTGAAACTTGTCTTTTAATTCCATGCTCATTGCAATAGTAAGTGAATTCATCTGAAGTAAATTCCCCTCCTCAATCTGATCTTAAGAATTTCAATTTATTTTCACTTTTTTTTTCTACCATTTCTTTATACCATTTAAACATCTTAAATGCTTCTGATTTATCTTTTAAGAACATGACTTTCATCATTCTAGAATAATCATCAACAAAGAGAATAAAATACCTATCTCCATAGTAGCTCTTTCTCCTCATGGGTCCACATACATTTGTATGGACTAATTCTAGAATTGCATTAGATGTATGGGTTTTACTCTTGAAACTAGACATTGTCATCTTACCCTTTTGACAATTCTTGCACATGATATGTTCGGGATTAGTCATGCTCGATAAGCATCTGACATTCCTCTTGTTTCTTATCTTTGTCATGTTGTTAAAGTTCACATGATGCAATATTTTTTGTTGCAACCATATGTCTTTGTTTCTAGCCATTAAACAAGTGGTGTTAGTGTCATCAAGATAGAAAAGGTTACCTTTTGTCTACTCACCAGTACCAATCAACCTTCCTAATTCATTGAAGATCTTTTCCTTCTTATTTTCAAATGCTACTCTGTGACCTAAATTGTTCAGCTGTGAAACACTTAACAAATTTTAATTGAGTCCTTTTACCTAGTAGGCATTTTCACATTTTATCAGGTTATTAAAAATTATGGTTCCTTTACCTTCAATTGGACAAGGTGTATCATTTCCTATTCTCACTGAACCACCATTATAGTATTCAAAAGTCTCAAACTTTTGTTTATCACCGGTCATATGGTGAGTGCAGCCACTATCTATGATTGAGACATCATTTTTACTAACTTTAGATATTAGTGGAGTTTCTACATACCTTTCCTCATCTTCATCTGAATCATCCTTCATGGCTACAAATATCATCTCTATTTCTTCTTCTGATTTGGTGTCAGTGTCATCAACTCTGTTCTCAGCTAGGTAACAAGCTTGCTTCCCTTTGTCCTTGTATTCTCGGGTATCTCTCTTTTAGATTGTCAGTTTCTTTGGTAATCTCTATTATCACCTTTATCAAACTTCTTCTCATATGATCCTTCATTTCCTCTGTCATCTTTTCTTTGGTTTGGACATCTTACAACAAAGTGTCCAACCTCTTTACAATTGAAACATACAAGTGGTAATTTACCTTTGTATCTACCTTTTCCTCCCTGCAATCTTTTGGTCATCAGTACTTCAATTTAATCAAGTCCTTGATCCTCATTATCAATGTCACTATCATTTCTAATAGCATGTCTATGACTTGAGTTAATTATCTTTAAATAAAATTTGAATGCAGATTCTATAGATGGTAAGACACTATTATCAAAGTTGTTCATCTCAAATGAAATTAGTCTACCAATCAGACTATCTAGAGTAACTATATTCTTTGCAACTGCTCTCATTTCTTCAATAGAAGAAACTGTGATAGCATGTACATGTAGTAAGGTTCTTGTTGTCACTTAGGTTTGCACCCTTGCTGAAATCTTCTTTAACAGCAACCTAGTGAAACATGGAATCAACCTCCAAGCTATGGGACTTGAACTACGAGGTTGAATCTCCGGAGAAGGTCGGCTTCCTCTACTATCAGGATGCACCTAAAACTATCTCTTGCAAGGAAAAGGGAGAAGGAGATGCAGAAAACCAAATGACTTGAAAGGGAAAGGGTGATACACCAAGATAGGGCCTACTTTCTTCT
>MU226514.1:785653-803598 GCA_018584345.1 Thuja plicata
GTAATTTAAGTAAAAAGACACAACACACAATGAACCAGAATCAGTCTGATCAATAAGGGGTAAAACATCTACTCAGTTATTGATTGCAAAAAGAGGATAAACATGAATTATACAGAATGAGGCACAATGAAATTACAATAACAGCAAGCTATCATAGAACCAGAAGAGAAGTAGATGGATGAAAGAAATAGATACAGGAGAAAAATACTACAAGTATCAGACTATTTTCCAACCCTTTACAAGATGAGCCTCGACTCATACTTATACCATTTGAAGCCAACTGCAACCTTCTACAATAACTTCCCAATCAGATCTTCTGTCCTGTTTAGCCACCACCTAGCCCCTGAAAGTCATCACCTCAAAATATCAACATAAATGTTCATCTGCAGAAACGGCCATGTCACTCTAGAAGAGCCTCAAAAGTCTTTGAAATATAATAACCGCTCTGCACATTCGAGTGACTACAACCTCTGATCCTTTCTCTATGAAATATCTGATTCTCAGAGATGAGAAAATATCTCAGCTTTCTGTCCTTAAGACAATCTGATCTTCCCTGGAAATCCCTGCAAAATGAATGAATCATCTCTGCATTTGTCACTTACTCGCGAGCCATGCTTTTATTTTATCTTTTTCTCGGCGACTGAGCGATACCTCTTACTTTCCTTTCGGTCGCACATTCGCCTAGAAATTACTCTATCATTCATTTTAATAGCGAGTGCGCGACGAGCTCTTCTTTTCCTCAATCGCGCAGTCACGAGCTACATCTGCTTAACATTTCCCCTTCAGCGACTGAGCGACAACGTCTCCTTCTACTCGGTCGCACAGTCGCCACCTATTTTTCCTTTGCCCTTTATCTTCAGCGAGTGCGCGACCGAGCCCTACTTTTCACTTCATCACGCAGTCGCACTTGGTTTCCTCGGCTCGCCCTTTGCTTGGCGACTGGGCGACGAGCCACTTCTTCAGCTCGTCATGGACTCGTGAGCTATTTTGCCTTTGTGTCCTTTGCTTAGCGACCGAGCGATGACCCCCTATCCTTGCTCATCGCACAGTTGGGGCTTCTTTTCTCTCTCTTGCTTTTGATCGGCGAGTGCGCGACCACATGGATCCTCCAGCTCGTCGCACACTCGCAAGCTCATCTCCATATTTTGACGAGGCCTTGCGACTACGCGATGACATTACTTTTCTTTAGTCGTGCACTCGCGGCCACAACATGCCAACTTAAAAAACAACTCGTGACTGCGCGATAACATCATTTTTTAGCTTGTCGCTCAGTCGGAGGTGATTTGAGCAAGTGCAAGAATAGGTTGCGACTGAGCGATGACCGCGATTGGCGGCTCGTCGCGCAGTCGCACAACTTAAAACTTTTAACAGAACTTCACCGCGATTGCGCGATGACCCCCGTTTTGGCTCGTCGCGCACTTGCGCAACTAAAGGATATGACACAAAAGCAAGATTTGAAAAGGGCTGAGCCATTTTGGGCGGGAAAACACAGAGGAGGCCAAATTGCAAGAATGGGGAAATTTGGTCAACAGTTCTTAAGATTTTACTTAGCACTGTCTCCTCTTCAAGTACACCTCAAACTCCTCGAATAACATTTGCTACCTTGTTGATTCTGCAACTATACTAAGTGATGTTTTCTCCTTCTTTCATCCTTAGGTTATCAAACCTCCCTCTTAGGATTTCTACCTTTGCACTTAGTACATTGGTATCTTATCCATGTAATAGCTTCAACTTATCCCACATTTTCTTTGCAGAGGTGTAGGTTTTGACATCTTCAAACACATCATCGAAGACTGATTATGCAAGTTCTATCATCATGCAGTTATGCTCATGCTTTACTCTTAATTGCTCAAGAGTGTGAGGTCCTATAGGAAACTCATATTCAGTATCTAAGTATTGAACAATATCATTTCCAATACCTGATAGGTGGACTCTTATTCTTCTTTACCTGATGCAAAGTTGTCTTTATTCAACTTGGGAACATCTCATCTATTCATCTTGTGATCTTTTGCTTAAGCTGTTAAACTCCCTTTCTAAGAACACAAGAGCTAATACCAATTGTTAGTAATAACTGAAAGGGGGGGTGAATCAGTGGCCTAAAAAATATTCTAATAATCAACCCAAACACTTAGTACCACAATATTAAGCCTCTAGTTATCTTTAGTCCTATAAGATGAATGCCTCCAAATACTACTGCTTGAAATGCTTTGAAAACCTTCTACTGTATGTTTACCAAATATCAGTATGTTAATTTACTGAAAGACACTAAATTATTTAGAGTATACCGATCAATCCAGTTAAGTTATGTGTAATGTAAAACACTAAAGTAATGACTCATAAACACATTGACACATGGATTTTTAACATGGAAACCCTGTTAAGGGAAAAATCACTTGGGACTAGTAACCCAAAATTCTCACTCTTCTAAAGTGAGCTCAATGAAGAGCCAACCCTATTAAAGGTTAAAAACACACTATTAGGTGTGACCTTGTTAGAGGATTTAAAAGTTTAGTTTGTCACTTGATATTGGGCATCTCTATGCTACCTTCCTTGATCAAACACTCACTTGGTCTGTCAATAGGTATCTAGCATTTCATTATATCTTCATTATCAAAAATTTTGATACTCCTTGGCATGTATCTCAATATAGAAAGGATCTTTAAATCCTGCTTGGTTAAGAGACTTTCTGAATCAATGGTTAAACTAAAATAGTATGATCTATTTACATCTACAATTTATACTTGCAGATTTTCAGATCTATCGTAATCTTATTAAACTATTCTCATCAATATATCTTGATTTATACCTTTGATCCACTTTGATTTTACTTGGTGATGTTGTGCTCTATTGCTCAGTGTCTGCAAAAAAATTTAGCTCTTCCCTCAGCATTATTGATCAGGACTGTATGAAGTTTCTCTTCATCAGCTTCTCTTTAGCATCCTCTTTTCATTCATTCACCCACCACAATTCTTAATGAATTGAGGTGTCTCTTTATAGAAATGATATCATCGTTGTTAGTTTCTTGATTTTCTTGATCTTGGCATGATCCACAATTCTTTCCAATTAGATTTAAAGAAAAATTATTGTTTTATCTGACAGAGATCTTCTTTCCAATTATACAAAACAACTTTAAATCCCTTACTTATCTCTTGCTTTATCGTGTCGATGAAAAAAAATATAACTACTAGTTAAGTCTATATTTAGTTTTCCAACTACATATTTTATCATTTTTGAACTCAAGTTAATTTTGTTGTTTAACACTTTGATAGCTTTGGTCAACACTCCAGTTCTCCTCGGGCTTCTTCATCGATTTACACTATTTGTGGTCATCATTTATGCTTGTGATTCTTCTTGTTAGTAATTATTGTCAGTTTTATTGCTTAGGCATCACCATGACTTGACTTTCGGTGATCTCTGTTTGTCGATATCCACTCACCATCATTGTTTGAAGTCATATTGTGAATGCTTGTCTTTTATGCATTGGTGAAAGCATAATATTTTTCTCTTTGATTCTTTGAATTCTTTGACACTTTGATTATAACCAATCACATTATATCAAGTTGACGTCAATTAAAATACAATCTATTAATTTATTTAATGTCTTGCATTATCCTTCTACATTTCGGCGATCAACTCAACATCTTCAAACATTCAATCAATTACATGTCATCAAAACTTTCACAGGTGTATATACCTCATCAAGATTAACCTCAATCTCAATAGTAACCCTAAATTTCTTTCTCCTCCTTTGAAAAATCCTTCTCATAGGCCAAAAAATTCACCTCTTGAATGTTAGATGCCAACTCAAGGTCTTCATCTCCTCAATAGATTCTTCACATTAATTATCAAGTTTAAGATTCCTCCTAAAATGAACTAGAGTATTACAAATCTCGGACCTCAACTCAACCCTAAGATCTTGAAAAATTTTCTTCACTCTTTTAGTGTTCATCCTATCCAATAACCTCTCTCGCTTCACATGGTGCAACTTCCTCTATTCAGTGATTTGACTCCAAGATCTTAATTTCTTCTCACTTGACAATCTATTGACCATCCTCGTAGATTGCCTTGATCTAATGATCTGTCTACCAACAAGATGTCTCAAGGATTCCAACCCATTCCAAGCTTCACAATCAGAAACAAATAATCTCTGATCCATCCTTGTGCAAATCCTCTATTTTCATAGGTGAGATCTACATTATTTCATCCCCTAATAAGCCTTCCACATGATCATGATCTTAGGAACAAACAATCAACTATCACATCAATAAATCACACTTTGATAAACTCATTTGAGTACAATAAAATAACCTTCTACCAAAATACCAATCCAACCACCCTTATGCAAGTCCTTTGTTGATGCGAGCCAAATCTTGTGTCAGCAACCTCCACCCAAGAACTTTGCAAGTCTAAGATTTCAGATCACTTCCACCAAAATACCAAAACTCACTCTAATACCACTTGTGACAATCATGGAAAGAGTTTCCCCAATGTAGATAGTCCAACCATGTAGCAAGAGTCAACACAATAGAAGCAATCCACAATAGTTCCTAAACAACTCATAAATGAACAAAAAAGATCACATCCTCCAAGAATAAGAAAACATGTTACAATATATAGGCTAGGACCCAAAATCATTAGGTACAACCTCCAATGAAAGAGATAAGAGATGCGATCATATAATAATGTCAGCCCCAAAAATATAATGAACAAACATGATCATGCATGAATATTCCCACTAGAAGATCAACAAATGATCAAAAAATACCATGACCAACTATAAAATTGAAGAAAAAAATAAGACTTGATCAATATTAAGATATCTTCTCCAAGAAAGAATGAAACAAGATGCGATTATAGAAATTTTTTACCCAATATGTCTAGAGCAAACCAATAAGACCACATCAGATAATGAGCCAACTGGAGTGACCGCCACCTAAACAAAAAAACTACCCAACTGGAACAAAACAAAAAAAAAAATGAAAATAAATATTTTTGGTTGATGCAAGATTTCCAAGATCCCAGGATACTCCTACATCAAACACCCAAGGTTAATATAAAGTGAGCCTCTCACTTTTCATCTATAGAAGAAATCCACAAATAGATAAATGGTTTCATTTTGACCTTAGGGATCCCAGCCCTCATAGTTAAGAAAATGAACCAGTGTAAACAACTCTCTGCCTCCTCTGATCTAATCACTACAACCTTTGCACTGAAAAATCAAGCCAAAAAATTCATAGGAAGAACCAAACAAATCATTCATAGAACTAAACTCAATATTTGCACTCTTATTCCCAAACTCACTTATCAACCTCAACCACTCATTCCCATACTAATCACACATCTAGAAACCCTCTTTCATCAATCCATCAACAATCAGGAAATCAAGAAAATCACTTAATCCACTACCCTTATCTTTTATTGATTCATCCATCTTCATCACCATCAACTATGTCTTCATCTTCACTCTCATCATATCCATCATTTTGCTCAAATACTCATCTTTGTCAAGGTAATGTTGTCCCTGTTAGAACTATCAAATTTTATGAAGTCTTTCTCATGTTTTTCATGGTGTTTAGACCCTATCCTTTGTTGGTTCTTAAACCCTAGTGGTTTTGTTCTCAAACCTTGGTTCATCTTGGTAAAAAACCCTAAGACTTGGCATCTATTATAAAACATTGTTACCTTTTTATGTCACTTAAGTTCTTTTTCATCATGGGCTCTAAGTTGTTGGTGAGGCCATCTCATCTCTTAATTCATATTTCCTAGTGGGGCCCATTTAAATATTTTCTAAAGTCTTAAGTCTGTGATGAATTTTATTATTTTCACCAAGTGTCATCCAGGTTCTTTTAATTAAAAGACAGGCATGATCCCATTATTAAAAGGTGTGCACACTATATCCTTAGAGGCATTGCAACAAGGTAACAAGTGACCATCTAAGATGATGGTGGACCCTTTCCTTCTAAGCTAATTGGTCAGTTAAAGGATATAAAGATCCAAGTTGATCATGCAATGTATGTGTTTCTGCTATGTGATGATGCTCGAAGTTTATCCTTCATAGAAATGAGACTGAAGGAAAGGTGGAAAGTGGTCACGTTTCTAGAAAGATAAGTCACAAGAAAACCTATTTAGATCTAACAGCAGACAAGATCCCTCAAATAGAAGATTATCAAAGTTTACTCATCAAGGCATTGTGCCTAAGTGACACATGTTCGTGGCGGGGCTAAACTGTCATCGAAGGTAAAGATAAATCTCTAACATATCCAAGATGATCTAATGGTCATCACAATGCCTCAATGATGAAGATTCTTTAAGTTTACTCATTGTGGGATTATGCCCATGTGACATGTAGATGCAGTGGGACCTTACCAATGCTAAAGAGAGGTTAAATATCAGAAAGGTCAGTTTTCATCCAATGGTGGGTGTATTGCCTTGAACGAAAATTGATCAGAGGTTAGTCATTAAGGCATCATGCCTTTGTGCCACATGTACAAGTGGGACCTAGCCAGTGCTAAAGGTAAAGTAAATAGAAATCAGTTTAGATTTGATCGTGTGGTCAGCATAATCCCTCAAACATGAGATGCTCAGTGGTTATTATTCAAGAGAATGTGACCATTTGATGTGTGTCACATGGTGGTTCCTTCTTGGAGTTGTTAAGTGAAGATAAAGATCGGGAGATTTGTGAAGATCCAAAAGTGTACGTGATCCAACCATACAAAGTTAAATTTTATTTACTCATCATGGAATCATGATTGCTTGACACCTATCCAAACTATTCAGCATAGGTTGAAAGAAAGATAAGGAGGTCCCAGAGCTAGTAATACTTTTCTATGTGGAATTTTGTGTGTGGTCGATTGAGCTTAGTTTATTTTCATGGGTATTTTAATGAAAGATTGACGGTGTTGTTTTAAAGTCAATTTGAAGTTCAAAGCTAAGCACTAATGTTGTTTTCTATGTTTATGTTGACCATTGTAACTAATTTTTGAATTTCTTTTAGAGGTTTTTTAAGCAATGGCTCTGTGTCCCATGCTGCATGAGAGTAGAGAGATAAAATTGATTTTTTGGGTTGTATAGCTACAGTCATAGGATTTTGTTTGGATAAAAATTGAATGCATTTATGATGAGGGGATTTTTTATGGTTTTAAATAAGATTTTTCATAACCCTTGGGTATTGTTCTTCAACATCCTATGGTTCTATAAATCCCTTTCATTTATTTGTTGTAAGGGTTCCATAATTTTTTACTCTCAAAGTGACTTCAATTTCTTTTGGTTCTGATGATTTAGCAGATTGTTTTCAAAATATTTTCAAGATAAGATAGAAAGTTCTTTTGATCTTTTGCATATTATTGAGTTGTGTAGTTGCTAAGTCATGTTGATGCATAGATTTGACTCATCATACTTAATATAAGTATTTCTCATTTTTAGGTCCCTCCATGTTGTTTTCCCTTTGAGTTTTGGATCTTCTGATTCACTACATAGTATTTATCTATGTATATGTTATATTCCATAGCTTTAATCTAGGATCAAATAGAATTTTCTTTGGATATAACATAGATTCGAAATGGTTTAGCTAGATAAGGATTCTATAAGAAGTGTATGGTCTGAGCTTCTTGTATTTATGGCTATGAGTCTTTGTCAATAGGTGTGTCTCTATTTTCAACATTAGTATTGAAGTATTTCCCAATGGATAAGGCACTGATCAAGAACTAGTACATCCTTTGTTGATACATGTTTGATTTGATTTGGCTATATTCTACAAATTTGCATCAAAAAAATTACTAAGGTATTTCATATCCTATGGTGGTTGGTTGTGTGTCCTACATGGTAATGGAGATTCAATGAATTCTTGGTTAGCATTTAGTACTTTCTTACCATTATCTATTATTATAATCGAGAGTAATAAGGAGTTCTAAAGAGTTGAATATCTATCTAGATTAGGTGTACTTTCCTTGGTATAACATATCTAAAAGTGTAGAGGGTAATCTTGTCCCTATACTTGGCCCATTTACCTTGCAGAGCTTTCATACTTGGAGCTAGCCACTCTAATACTAGTCTTAAGGTATATTGGTGGCTTTCAAAGCATAATCAATTTCAAACACCAACAAAATGGAGACTCTGCTAGGGAAAATGTAGTATATTGTCATAAGTGAAAAGTAAGTTGACCATTTGAAGCATAGAGTTACCTTACTATTATCCTTTGTCTTGTGAGACCCCTTATAGTAATATTCATCTTGGTTAGTGTTGTATTGACTCAACTTGTTTTGGGTGACAAATCTGATAAATCTGTGCAGCAGTGCTAAGTGAAAAATCTTATCTTATACACACTTTCTCAATATGAGTAATATAAATACAAGATCTTGGGTGAGAATAAACCATGAAGACAAGTTGGAAGAGGGATTTCCAACTATCTCTAAATCTGATCTACCAAGGAAATGAAAGAATAATAGGGGTGTCCCTAAAAATGAGAGACAGGAGGAGAACACTAGAATAGAAGAGCCAATCCAACACAATAATAAAGGTAATGTATCATAATATGAAGAGGCTTCTAATTTGGGATTGGGTGCATATGAAGATTTTCATTCTCCTAGTGAGAAGGAGGTTTCAAAATATCATACTACTCTCCTAGATTCTAATAGTATGGCTAAAGAAATTGCTGAATTGGATAGGAGAATCCACCAAAAGATTTCTGTCAGACAAAGAAGAGAAAAGGAAATGGAGAATAAGATCAAACAAGATCTAATTTTACTTGAACAAAAGAAGAGGCAATTTTTGAACCTGAAAGAAATGAACTATGTTGAAGAGCCTAAGAGATTTGAAGAGGAACCTGTCATCTGACAAGTTCATGTTACCCAAGATCCTAAGAATAAAGGAAAGTAGAGGATGATAGGAGTTCAAATAAATGAACCTATGAATCCCAAGATTCCATTATAATGAATGTCTAAATTGGACACTAATCTAGAGAGGTATAGAATGGAGAAGGAAATCATAGCTAAAGAGCTTGAGAAGGCAGAATTAGAGGCTTCTTCTTTAGAGATGAAGAAGAAGGTTGATTTTCTTAGAAAAAGTACCAGGCCTTCAAATGTTGGTGGTGAGGTGGCAACACCATCAAATGCCAAGGCATATACTTCTCAAATTGACAATCCCTTTCAAAGGAGACTGACTCATGCTAAAAGGTACAAACAATTTTCTTTCCTTGATATTCCTCATTATCCAAATGTTCCCAAATGAGATTAGAGATAAACTTCCCAAGTTTTCTCAAATAATGTTATTACTTGTGAAGTGCATCTAACAAAAATTATTTATATGATGGATGAATATGAGATTGTGCATGAGGATGTATTGATGAAGCTCTCTATTTAGTCTCTAATAGTGGATACTAGGGATTGGTTTAGAGGATTACCTTATGGTTCTGTGGGGTCTATGGATGAACTAAAATATTTATTTAAGGAGCAATATGGTGATAATTCAACTGAGGGATTCATGTTGAATGATTTCAATAATATTAAGAAGAATCCAAATGAGGATGTTGTTGAATTCAATATAAGATTTCAAAGAGCGATGCATAAAAATTTCAAGTTATGAGGTTTGATGTTAAGGTTTGTCCTACCACATATCTAGACTTTGATTCTAAAATGGGATACCTCCTTAGAGACAAGAACCATAGAATATCATAGAAGCTTATAAGATAGTTGTGAACATTGAGACTAATAGAAGAGTATCAAGGAAGTTGGGTAGAAGAGAATATTGGAATCCTGCTCGAAAAGAATCAGATATGCCTTCTAATGTTAAACCTAAAGAAGAGGTTAATATGAAGCAATTTCTAAGTGCCATAAAGGATTTGAATTGTGGAGAAAAAAATAATGTTAGGACTCTGAATAATGATAGAAGATTCATCAATAATTTTAATAGGAAGCCAAGAATGCAAAATTACCCTTATACTACCCAATGGAAGGATGGGGATCCTATTCTTCCACAAAGGAAAGACAAGCCTAATGATAGGACTCCTGATCCTCAGCAAAGAAACTTTGTCAATGTGTCTGATGATTTTTTATGGTGCATGGCTTGTCAATCCCCACACAATCCTCATTCTTGTGTAGTTGCCTTGAATATATCTACAAATGAAGTACAACAAGAAAGGGAGGAGGAGGATGAATCATATGATTACAATGGTTATGAAATGACTTGTTCACACTTATGGGATGAATAAGACTCTGATAATGAAAATGAAATCCAAGATTTGGTTTCATCTAATGAAGAGGAAGAAGAGATTGATGACATAAGGTGTAATGTTACAAGGGGTAAGGAGCCTTTTGTAGTAAGAAGACCTTTAGATGAAGAGATTGCACAAATTACTATAGACATGGTTACTCAAGCAAGGAGTAACTACAATTTGAGAAATGGGATAGTTGGTAGTGCGAATGGAAAACCAGCTAACATTTGTATTAAAGAAACAAGATCAAACACTAAGAAAACACAAGGAAAATAAAAATTTGTTGAGCGTGTCAAAAGAATAAAAGTTATAACATAAGATAATCCTAATAGTACAAATGTTGTGCACATGGTAAGAACAAAAATACCAGAGGTAAATGTTTCCTCTTTCCAAAAGGATAACAAAAGAATTGAGCCAAGCTTGGCCACTCAAGTTAAAGATGGAAATGTTTTCACTTTGAGACAAGACATCTCTGATATAAAGTACAACCATGTTGATATGGGGAAATTTTTGTCACAAATCACTATCAAGATTCCACGTTTGGAAATGATGAGGATTGAGGAACATAAGGAATAGAATTTGGCATGGGTGAATAGAATTTCTTCTACAGGGATTCAAAAGAAAGAAAATATTGAGAAAATGGGAAATATAAAAGATAAATCTGATAATAAGGGGAAAGAATCATAAGATATTGTTTCAAAAATCCCTCAGGTTTTCTTTAATACAAATCATGTGAACACTCCTTTGGGAGTTGTGGATCATTTTTCTTAACTCTAGTCATAAATGGTACGAGGATAAAAAATTGCATGATAGATTCACAAGCATCTAATACTATCATTCTTGTAGAAATAATGAAGTCAATAGGACTGTATGTTGATTCTCCTCATGGAAGATGTTAGACAATGGACTCTAGAGAGGTGCCTATCATAGGTACTATTAAAGCTTTGCCCTATGGACTAGCTGTATGTCTAGAGAAGATTCTAAAAATGAGTTTCCTAGTGGTTGATATTCCTCCCTAGTATGGCATGTTATTACCAAGAAAGTGGAGTGGTTCAATGGGAGGAAGTATTCAGTGTGAACTATCCTTTGAAACTTTTGATATTGCTAGTAAAATTTTTAAGGTATCCAGGGAAACTAGAACTCCTCACATGAATAAGGAAAGTGAGGATGATAATATGAATTTTTTCTTGAATACTGATATTGGATCTTTTCAAGTGCAAGATGGTAAGGTTCAAGAGGAGGGTCTGCATATGTTATTATATGAGGGAAAGGATAGCTTGGAAAACAAAAATGACTTAAGGAGTATGTACTTTGATGGTGCAAGCTCAAGAGAAGGAGCTAGTGTAGGAGTTTTGTTTATAGCTCCTAGTGGTAAAACCTTCAAATTCTCATTTACTTTGTTGTTCACATGTACTAATAATATTATAGAGTATGAGGCTTTGTTAATTGGATTAAGGTTTGCCTCAAGACATAATATAAAAAATCTTAGTGATTGGAGGCTCTGAATTGGTAATTTCGCAAATAAGATCTAAATATGCTTCAAAAAATTAGATACTAAAGCAGTATACAAATGTTGTTTGGGATGAACTAGAAAAGTTTGATGCTTTTGGAATTGATTGGATGGATAGAAGTTAGAAAAAAATTGCAGACTTGTTGACCAATATTGCTTTAATGCCAAAGGACATTAGTTTTGAAGGAATTTCTAAAATAAACATTCAATCTAGGCCTTCCATTCCAGACAAAGTCAAAAGTTTGCAGGTCTTTGAAGATGATTTAGATATTTTGAGATTTTTATATTGTGAAACAAACTTTGGGAATAAAGAGATGGATTTCAGTGGGTATGTAGAGACTTTGGATGGTAAAGATACTATTTTTGGTAAAGATATCTTTCAACTAAAATAAAAAAAGGTTCCAAAGGGATTGGTTGTACTTGAGAAGGATTTTGATAATAAGGACAAGCCTTATTCCACAAGGAATATGAACATGCCTTAGGATTTGGAGGAAGTGAATTTAGGGACAATTGAAGCTCCCAAGAAGGTATATATTGGTAAGAGACTATCTCCTAAACTTAGAGATTTGTTAGTTGATTTTCTTAAAAAGTATAAACATGTCTTTGCATGGTCATATGATGAATTAAAGGCATACAGAGAGGATCTCTTCCAACATTAGATTCCTTTAAAGGAAGGGACAAAGCCTTTTAGACATAAGTTAAGACTTGTTAATCTCACTCTAGTACCCAAGATGCAAGAAGAATTGAAAAAGATGAGGGATGATGGAATAATAAAGTCTATCAAGCATTCAACATGGGTGTCTAATTTGGTACTAGTAAGAAAGAAAAATGGTGACATCAAACTTTATGTAGATTTCATAAATTGGAACATCAACTCATTAAAGAACAACTATGGTTTTCCCAATATGGAAGCTATGCTAAAAAGAGTCACTGGATCTGAATTGATGTCTATGTTGGATGGATTTTCACGATATAATCAGGTCATGGTCAAGGAATTAGAACAATTCAAGACTATATTCAAAACACCTTAGGAAACTTATGTATATGTTAGAATGCCTTTTGGCCTAACAAATACTAGGCAACCTTTCAAAGAGCCATAGATGTGGCATTTTTAGATTTCATAAATGAGTTTCTAGTAGTTTATCAAGATGATCTTACTGCCTATTCAAGAAAATAAGATCAACACTGTGGTCATCTTGAGAGAATTATTGTGAGAGCATTGGAATATGGGGTTTTTTTTAACCCAAAGAAGTGTGTTTTTGGAGTTACAGAGGGAAATCCTTTTAGACATATTATGTCTAAAGATGGAGTTAAGATTGAACCTAAAAGGGTAGATGCAATTGATAATATCCCTTAGCCAAAAAATGTCAAAGGAATTCAATCTTTTTTTGGACAGGTAAATTTCTTGAGTAGATTTATGTCAAACTTTACAGAAACCAGTATTCCAATTTCAAGAATGATGAAGAAAAGAGCTAAGGTAGAATGGAATCTGGAAGCATGCAAGGACTTTTTAGTTATTAAGTAGGCTATCAAAGATGAATGTGTTATAAGAACACCTGATTATGGTAAGCCTTTGCAGCCTTCTCCTTTGCATGAATACAATACTATTGCTACAGTATTGTTACAAAATAATTCAGAGGGTTTTGAGTAGCCCATCTCCTTTTTTAGTAAGTCTTTACAAGAAGCAGAACTAAAGTATGATATCATGGAAAAATAGGCCTATTATTTGGTCAAGGCCATCAAAGATTTTAGGTATTATTTGGTACAAGAAACTATAATTGCTTATGTTCCTAGTGCTATTATGAAGGAGATTATGGTCCAATAAGAATTTTTGGGGAGGAGGTGTAGATGGATAAGGTAGATCCAAGAATTTAACATTGATATTCATATCACAAAAATGATTAGAGGCCTAGGACTTGCAAAAATTATGGCTTAGAGAAATTTAGATGCTAATCATGTAGATATGCTAGAGGAAAACCAAAGGCCTTATATCTGTGATATGGATTGTTGTGAATGGTATAATGATATTATTGGATACTTATAGAAAAATATTTTGCCTCCTAAAATGGATGAAAATAGAAGGACAACAATTAAGTTTCATGTTGTCAAGTATGAAATAATTTAAGGTCAACTATGGTGGAGGAGCAATGAAGATGTATTGTTCAAATGTATAGATTATGACAGATCTAAGAACTTGTTGGAACAAATACATAATGGTGCATGTGGGGGGAATTACATGGATAAAAATACTACACATAAGATTATAAGATCTAGTTTTTTGTGGCCTAATATTTTCAATGATACCCATAATTGTGTTTTAGAGGTGTGATGCTTGCCAAAGATTAGCAGGCATGATTAAGTTTTGTGGGAATTTTCCTTTCAAGCCTATTGTAGTTGGGGCACCTTTTTAGAAATGGGGACTGGATTTCATTGGGGAGATTCCAAAAAAGTATAGTGGGGGTCATTCATGGATCTTAGTGGCAATTGAATATTTTACCAAGTGGGTTGAAGCAATTCCCACTAAAAGAGCCACTAGTAGGGTTGTGATTTATTTTATGTTACATAATGTCTTAACTAGATTTGGTTGTCTAGATACTATTGTGGTATACAATGTAATGTGTTTTAGATCAGAGGAATTTGATTCTTTCTACCAATAATATGGAATCCAAGTTTCTTACTCATCCCCACATCATCCACAAGGGAATGGTTAGGCTTAATCTAGTAATAAGAGTCTGATTAAAATTATGAGGAGAATGCTAGATAAGAACAAGAGGGCATGGGATTAAAAGTTAAAGCAAGAACTATAGGCTATAGGGTAATAGTGAAGAAGGCCATTGGTTGTGCACCTTTTGATTTAGTATATGGTATTGAGGCTAGCTTGCCTCAAAAAAACTTGTTGTAGATGTACAAATTTGTCCAAGAATATGATGAAGAACTATATGATGACATGATGAGTATCAGAATGGATGATTTGATACAACTAGATGAATCAAGAAGAGATGCACATGATAGGAATTTTAAGATACAATTACAATGTAAGGATTTGTTTGATAGAAGAACCACTATTAGAGGTTTTGAAACTAATGATTTGGTCCTGATGTGGAATGCCAGGCTTGAAGACAAAGGAAAAAATGGTAAGTTTGATCCCATTTGGCTAGGACCATACATTTTTGATAGTATATGGGGTTCTAATTCTTAAATTATTAAATATTTGGTTAGAAATGTTTTGGAATTGTCAGTCCATGGACAATTCCTAAAATTCTACTTCTCTCGAAGTCTCAAATCCATGGATAACAGGTTGTAAATTTGGGTTTTCTATAGTTTTAGGGTGTGCATTGTAGGTTAGTTTTCCTTTCTTGTATGTGGTTTTCTTGTCCCCAAGATTCTAAAATCTTGATATTCCTACAAGAGAATTACATCCCCAGTCAGAGCCACTGTTAGCACAGTCAAATTTTATGAAGTCTTGCTCATGTTTTTCATGGTGTTTAGACCCTATCCTTTGCTGGTTCTTAAACCCTAGTGGTTTTTTTTCTTAAACCTTGGTTCATCTTGGTAAAATAACCTGAAGTATTGGCATTTTTTATAAAACATTGTTAAATTTTTATGTCACTTAATTTCTTTTTTGTCAATGGTTCTAAGTTGTCGATGGAGCCATCTCATCTCTTAAGTCATATTTCCTAGTAGGGCCTATTTAAATATTTCCTAAAGTCTTAAGTCCATGATGAATTTTGTTATTTTAACCAAGTATCATGAAAGTTATTTTAATCCAACTATGGGAATGATCCCATGATAAAGAGGTGAACACACAATATTCTTAGTGGAATTGGGATAAGGTGATAAGTGTCCATCTAAGATGATGGCGATCCCTTTCCTTCTGAGCTAATCAGTCGACTAAAGGAAAAATAGATCCAAGTTGATCATGTGGTGCCATGTTTTCTCTATGAGATGATGCCCAAAGTTTATCCTTCATGTAAATGTGACTGAGGGAAATGTGGAAAGTGGTTGCCTTTATAGCAGGATAAGTCATGAGAAAATCTCTTTAGATCTAATGATAGACGTGATCCCTCAAACAGAAGATGATTAGAGTTTATTCATCAAGGAATTATGGCTAACTGACTTGTGTCTATAGTGGGGCCAAACCATGGTCAAAGGTAAAGATAAAGTTATCACAGATCCAAGATGATTTAATGATTTTCACAATGCCTCAATGCTTGAAGTTTACTCATTGCAAGATTACACCCATGGAATACGTGAATGCAGTGGGACCTGATCAGTGCTAAAGGGAAATTAAAGATCAAATAGGTCAGACTTCATCCAATAGTGGGTGTATTTCCTTGAAGGAAAAGTGATCGGAGGTTAGTCATTAAGGCATCACTCCTTTGTGCCATGTGTACAAGTGGGACCTAGTCAGCACTGAAGGTAAAGTAAAGGTAAAATAGTTTATATTGGATCGCGTGGTCCGCTTAACCACTCAAATAGGAGATGCCTTATGGTTATTATTCAAAGGAACAAGACCATTTGACATGTGTCACATGGTGGGTCCTACTCACACCTATTAATTAAATTCAAAGATTGGGATGATTTGTAAAGATCCAACGCTGTGTGTGATCCATCCATATAAAGTTTAGGTTTTTTTACTCATTGTGGAATCATAATTGCATGATACATATCTAGGATGGTTAGTGTAGGTTAAAATAAAGATAAAGAGGTCCCAAAGTTAGTAATACTTTTCTGCATGGAGGTTTGTATGTGTTCAATCGAGCTTAGTTGTTTTTCACAGGTATCTTAATGAAAGATCAATGGTGGTTTTTTAAATTCAATTTGAAGTTTGAATATAATCTACTGATGTTATTTTCTACACCTGTGCTAACTGTTGTAACTGATTTTTGAATTTATTTTAGAGGATTTTAAAGAAATGGCTTTGTGTCCATGTTGCGTGAGAGTAGAGAGATAAAACTATTTTTTTAGGTTGTATAGTTGCAGTCATATGGTGTTGTTTGGATAAAAACTGAATGCATCTATGATGAGTGGATGTTTTATGGTTTTAAATCAATTTTTTTATAACCCTAGGGAACTATTCTTCAACATCCCAAGGTCCTATAAATTCCTTTCTTTTCTCTATTGTAAGGGTTCCAAAATTTTTGAGTCCTAGAGTGGCTTCAAGTTCTTTTGGTTCCAAGGATATAGCTGATTGTTTTCAAACTATTTTCACGATAAGATAGAATTTCTTTTGATCTTTTGCATATTATTGAGTAGTGTAGTTGTTCAATCATGTTGATGCAAAAATTTGACTCATCATACATAATATAAGTACTTCTCAGTTTCAGGTCTCTTCTTTTTGTTTTCCCTTTGAGTTTTGGATCTTTTGATTCACTACATAGTATTTATCTATGTATATGTTCTATTCCATAGTTTTGATCTAGGATTAAATTGAATTTTCTTTGGATATAACATAGATTCAATTTGGTTTATCTACATAAGGATTCTATAAGAAGTGTATGGTCTAAGATGCTTGTACTTATGGCTACAAATCTTTGTCAATAGGTGTGTCTTTGTTTTCAACATTAGTATTGAAGTATTTCCCAATGGATAAGGTACTGATCAGGAATAGTACATACTTTGTTGATACATGTTTGATTTGGTTTGGCTATATTTTGCAAACTTAAATTAAAATGATTGCTAAGTTCTTTCATATCCTATGGTGGTTGGTTGTGTGTCCTACATGGTAATGAAGAGTCAATGAATGCCTTGTTAGCATTTACCACTTTATTACCATTATCTATTGTTATAATCCAAAGTAATAGTGTGAGGCCTCACCCTAGACCCATCATAGCCTTTCCATTTTCTTTATGATAGACCTAGTAATTGTCTTAAGTTATGATTAATTAAGAAAATTCTTACCCTCACGACAAGGTTCAATTACAGTAGATATGAATATATTACATTTTATGATGCTATCTATACTCATAATGTTAACCCTGTGATACATTAGGACTGACATTTTGATGATTGATTTAGCTGAATATTAAGTTGTCACAATTTGAATATAAATATATGCTGATATGAGTTGTTTAGGAAATGATTAACCACAATTTGAATTATTATTGCGATGTGAAATTTTGTGAAGGTTAAAGGTTAGGGGATGAAGTATATTGATGAATCTTCATGAAATTATTATGAGAATTGCTTGATGATTGGTTACTTGATAAATGATTTCAAATTGACAAA
>MU226514.1:826580-855488 GCA_018584345.1 Thuja plicata
CTTGTCCATTACCTTGGGGATAGTAAATGGAAGAAGAGTGATGTGTAATATGGAATGTGTCACAAAGTTCATCAACATCTTTGTTCTTAAACTATTTTCCATTATCCATGATGATGGCATGAGGAATTCCATACCTGCAAATGATATGATTTAGGATAAACATGGAAATTTGCTTCATTGTTGCAGTTGATAAAGGGACAGCCTCAACCCATTTAGTGAAGTACTCTATTGCTGTGATTATATACTTGTGTCCATTTGAAGAGGGTGGATAAATCATGCCAATCAAATCAAAACCCCATTGATAGAATGGCCATGGTGTGACAAAAGGGTGTAATTCTTGTGCTGGTGCATGGATCAGGTCTCCATGGTATTGACACTTTTCACAAACTTTGACATATTGACAAGCATCTCTTTCTAAGGTTTTCCAAAAGTACCCCATATGTAGGATTTTCTTAGCTAGGTTTAAACCACTCGAATTTGACCCACAAATCCCCTCATGGATGTCTTTTAAAGCTAATTTGGATTATCTTCCTCTAGACATCTAAGGAGCATTCCGTCAAGACCTTTACGATACAATGTGTTAGAAAGGATGGTATAACGGGCCTCTTGTCTTATGAAATTTTTCTTTTGAGCATGGGCTTGGTCTATAGGTAGGGTTTGATCTTGTAGGTAGGCATAGATGGGTCCATACCATGGTGAGTCATGTCAATTTAAAAGGGCAATAATTTGGGTATCAGGTAGGTCAAATGTTGGTTTAATCGATTCTTCCACCAAGAACTCATACTTTTCATTTTGATCGGGCATTTCAAGTAAAGATGCCAAAGTAGCCATTGCATCTGCTGCTCTATTCTTGTCTCATGGAATTTGTTCAAAAGTGATCAAAGCAAAGTAATTTTCCAATCATCCACCAATTTCTTTTAAGGCATCAATTTTTCATCCTTAGTATTATATTCATCATTAACTTGATTGATGACTAATTGAGAGTCCCCATCGACTTGTAATTCTGTGACATTCCATTCCAAGGCCATCTTGATACCTATGACCTAAGCTTCATACTCTGCTATGTTATTGGTGCAAGGGAACAATAACTTGTAAGATTTTGGGATTGTGTAACCTTGTGGTGTAATCAAAAGAATGCTTTCTCCACTACCATTTTAGGTATAATATCCATCAAAGTATAAAGTCCATGTCTTAGCTTCTACATTCACAATTTTAGAATCTGGGAATTCCACTTGCATAGGATGTGTAGATTCTTGAGGATTTTCAGCCAATTGATCAGCTATAACTTGACCTTTGATTGCTTTCCTATCAACATATTCAATGTTGAATTCACTAAGTATCATGACCCACTTTGCAATCTTTCCAGTTAAATCTATTTTGCTAAGTATGTATTTTAAGGGATCAATCTTGGCTATGAGATTCACCTTATGCAACAACATATAATATCTTAACTTTTGAGAGGAAAATACCACTGCTAGGCAAGCCCTTTCCATGAAGCTATAGTTTAACTCATATTTGATCAATGTTCTACTTAGGTAGTGGATAGGTCTTTCTTTTCCTTCATCATCCTCTTGTGCCAATAAGACTCCTAAAGATTTTTCTATTGCTGAAATATAGAGTAACAAAGGTTTTCCTTGAATAGGTGACATCAAGATAGGTGGATTCATTAAGTATGTTTTCAACAATGTAAATGCTTTATCACACTCCTCATCCCATGTGAAGATGGTGTCTTTATGTACTAATCTGGCGAAAGAATGGCATTTTTCTGCCAATTGAGAAATGAAACTCCTTATAGATTGAAGTCTTCCTTGAAGTGACCTCATTTGATGAATATTCTCTGGTATGTCCATGTCCATTATTTCTTGTACCTTTTCAAGATCTACTTCAATGCCTTCTGCTGAAACAATGTACCCTAGGAGTTTTCCATATTGTACACCAAAAGCACATTTCTTTGGGTTGAGTCATACTTTGAATTGTTCTAGCCTTGTAAAAATCTTTTCAATTATGGATAGATGATCTTTTCTTTTATGTGACTTAGCTAGAATGTCATCCACATAATCTTCCATAAAGGTGTGCATCATGTCATGGAAAATGGTAGTCATTACTCTTTGATAAGTGGCTCCGACATTTTTGAGACCGAAGGGAATTACATTCCAACAAAAGGTACCCCATGGGCATGTAAAGGTTGTCTTCTCTTGATCCTTAGGTGCAATGTGAATTTGATTATACCCACTAAATCCATCCATAAGTGAAAACATAGAAGGACCTGTGGTGAGATCCACAATAGCATCAATGCTAGGTAATAGAAAGTCATCTTTTGGACAAGCAAGGTTTAAATCTCTAAAATCTATGCAAACTCTTATGGTTTTATCATGTTTGGTAACTAGTACAATGTTGGAGATCCATTCGACATATTCTATTACTCTTATAAATCCTTCCTTTAATAATTTATCCAATTGTGCTTTGACTAAAAGGGCTACATGTGGATGCATTTTTCTCAACTTCTGCTTGACAGGCTTAACCCCTGGTTTCACATTTAGATGATGCATTATGAAACTTGGATCTAATCTGGGCATATCATCATATGACCATGCAAAGTTGATTTGTTTTTCTTGAAAGAATGCAATGAATTCTTCTCTCTCCAAATGACTCAAAGATGTTGCCAAGTGAATGAATTTAGGATCCTCTTCTGTTCCAATGTTAACCTTTTATGTGGATTTAATAAGTATAGGTGACCTTTCATCTTCATGATCTGGTAAGGTGTTCAACCCCTCTCCCTTAGGTGCCAAAGTTGGGTTTTCACCTTTGGAAACATCCTTTATTTTTACTTTTTTTGGGTCTAGCACTGCCACATGGTGGTTTTCACCACTAGACCTTCTCATTTTTTTGTATATTTTCTCTTCATTTTTTGGATTAAGAGGTTGAACACCTGCCCCTATCATCATGTCTTGAGTAAATTTTTTGGTGGAAGAATTGGGTTCAACTGCATTGAGGTATAAGGCCATTGCATTGTCATTTGGGAAGTAGAGTAAGTCATTTGTCTCAGAAAGATCCCAATCAATAAGTTTAGGATGCATTAAGGACAAGGATTCATTGGATGGGTTTTCATTTGAAGGATTTAAGGACATGAATTTGTTTGATGGTTCATACATTGTATCATCATGGTCTATGACATGTGCTTCTTCAAGATGGTTCATGGAAGAAGGATCAAAATCCTCTTCATTAGAGTCCTCTAAGATTTCTATGGGAAAGAAAGAATGTGGATTAAACACTAGGTTAGAATCTCCCACCCACAAAGGTACCCAAGGTTCACCTACCCATTGAGTGAAAATAGGTGCTTGTTCTATATTGACTTGTTGAGGCTCACTTGATGTTCGAGTTGAATTCGAACTTTGAGTTACATGTTCTTGGATCTCAACTTTAGGAGGAGTTGTATAAGTGTTAATGGTATCAACCTCTATGTCATGACAAGATTATTTAGACAAGGAATCCCACTCATAATCTCTAGAATCATCTTCACTTTCAGAACCTACCATATGGATATTTGCACAAAAATCATGCATGGGACTTGAACTTTCTCCTTTATGTTGAAAACCTATGCTGGATTTCTCTTCTTTTTCTCCCCAAACTGGTTCAATAGGTTCTAACAACCCTCTATGTCAAAATCCTAAGGGTCCTCTTCCCTCATACACCATTTTTTCATGATATCAAATCCTTTTCAATATTGA
Organism: Thuja plicata; assembly: GCA_018584345.1. NCBI lineage: Eukaryota > Viridiplantae > Streptophyta > Pinopsida > Cupressales > Cupressaceae > Thuja > Thuja plicata. The sequence continues at coordinate 830,309 of MU226514.1, forward strand.
TCAGTTTGGATATTGATATGTTGCACCCTTTCATTGGAATTAGCTGAATTGTCATCTTCTTTATAAAGCCATTGTAATACCTCATTATCTTCTTTGTCCATTTCTTGTTTGTCACATTCCCTTACAAAATGGGAATTGTATTTTTGAGTTTTATGATCTTTTGATGGCTTCCCATGTGTCCTTGGAGATGTAGGTAAATCAAATAAGGAAACAAAATATTCCCCTACCCCTTTTGAGTTAATTTTTCATTGTTTCTCAAATTGATTCATTAGGGCACTCATCTTTTCATAATGATCTTTCTTAGTTTGTTCTCTTTCCTACTTAGTGGGTCTAGAAGTTTCCATTCTCAATGTTGAATTCTGAACTAAACTATCCTTTGAATCTGAACCCTCATAAATCATCTTTTCTTTTCCCTTAGGCGATGTAGTTGAGTTAGTTTGAATAGGGTTAGAAGTTGATGTGACATTTGATGTTGGGTTTTAACTTTCCTCTTTGGATTCTTCCATGGTAATATCAGGGATGACTCTTTCCCTATTATGAGGAATATACAATTCATGACTTGGCTTTAAAGCATTGCAATTTTGGAAAGGGTTTGAATCTCCTCCAATCATGATCTCTTCCCCCATATATGGAAATTTTATGCATTGGTGATATGTAGAAGGTACCGCTTGCATTTCATGTATCCATGGCCTTCCTAGTAAGATGTTGTAGGTCAATTTCATATCAAGGACCTGACATATGGTATCCTTTTTGATAGATCCCACTTGAATTGGTAGAATGATCATACCCTTTGAAAATATTTCCTCCTCTTCTTTGGATCAATGGAAGACTCAGATAACCCTAATGATTTGACAAGGTTTAAAGTGCAAATATTAAGACCAGCGCCACCATCTATGAGAGTTCTCTTGACCCTATGTCTTTGGATTAATACCTCTATATGCAAGGGTAAGTTTTGAGGATGTGTGATAGACATGTCATCTTGCTCTGAAAAGGAAAGACAGTGAGGGGCTATGAGATGGCCTACCATGTTCTGAAATTTGTCTTCCTCCAAGTTTATAGGAATAGTGTTCTCACACAAGGCTTTTTCTAGATTCTCCTTATGATTAGGAGATAATTTCAACAACTCTAAAATTGATATTTGTGCTGGAGTCTTTTGTAATTGATACACAAAACTATAAGGCTTTGTTGTGGGTGGTGTTTGTTTAGCCAAAATAGTTGGTGTTTTAGGTTCAATAGTAATAGGAGTACCCCCTTGTAGGGTAACCTTTGAGGCTTGCCCCCTTGTGACGGAATTAGCAAACCCTTGAATAGTGTGACCTTTGACCACAACAACATTGATGGTATTGTCATAAGTATGAGCAAAGTTAACATTATGATTACCTCTTGCATTATTCTCACTATTTCCTCCATTGTTTGAATTGGAAGATTCTCCTTTTTCATGCTTATAGAAAGGAGTTTTGAAGGCTGTGTGACCTTCATTATTTTGAGGGCCATCCACTTTTATCACCCCATTGTCTATGAGATCTTGTACGACATGCCTAAGATGCATGCAATCATTGGTCTTATGTCCTCTATTTCGATGATACTCACAATGGTTATTCTCACTCCACCAATTCAGCTTGATATGAGATTCATATGGTTGTGCCACTAGTAAGTCAATAAGTTTATTTGAAATAAGTGTCCTTAATGCATTCTCCAATGGTTCACCCAAATTATTGAATGTCCTTTTGGGTGTAGGTGCAAAGAAAGGTTTAGGCTTGTAAGTCCCTTGATTATTCCCAAAGTTGTTATTAGTTTTGTTGTTGTTAAAGGGCACTTTGGGTGCTTGGTTCACATTATTGGCTTGAGCTGAGTTTTGAGTGAGATTGAAAGGGGTAGCCTTTAAAGTGTTAGCCTCTACCACTCCATCATTAACCACTCCTTTATTTTTGTTATTCTTAATCCAAAATCAATTTTTGTTGTTGTTGGAATTTCAATTTTGATTAGTATTGGAGGTATTTTTGTTGTTGTCGTTGTTGTTGTTATTCTTGTTATCTTTGTAGAGTTTGATTTCTACACTTCTTATCAATACCTATTCCATTGTCACCCCATTATCCATTAGGTCTTGGAATGACCTAGGACATTGTAGCCTTAATCGATAGTTCATTTCATGATTCAAGTTGTTGACAAAAATATCCATCTTTTCTTTTTCGGGTACACTCTAAGGGTATCTAGAAAATACCACTCTCCATCGTTGTAGGAAAAGTAGGAATCCCTCTCCTTCTCTTTGTTTGGTGTTGCATAGATTAAGCATTGTAACCTCATGTTTTGTGTTATAGGAATAGTGAGTTACAAACTTAGAGGCTAATTCCTCAAAGGTTCGAATGTCAGAGGGTAACTTTGAAAACTACTCCATTGCCATACCTCCCAAACTTCTACGGAATAACCTCTTAAGGTAAGTTGTGTCATGCATGAACTCTAGACTTAGGTCACAAAATTCCCTTAAGTGATCTTTAGGATTAGATGTTCCTTCATATTTATCATATTTAGGATAAATAGCATTTGTTGGAAATGGGATCATGATTAAAGACTTATCAAATGGAAATGGGCACAAAGCTTCGATAGAAAAGGGTTTTGGAGCCTCACTTTGTTTTATTGTTTCCAATTGCATCTAGAAAATTTGGAATTTCTTGTTCATGATGTTAATGGGATTAGCCTCAGCTTCTTCTTGTTTGAGTTTGGTGACATCATAATCATGTGGAAGTTTGAGACCCGTTTGTGCTAGGTCTAAGAAGTACTTCTCCTTGTCTTTTTCCAACACTTTTTCCATAAGTTTCATGAAGAAAGGGCTTTGCATAGCCTCATTATCCTTTTTATCAGTTAACTCCTCATCATTAGGGTCAATGTTTCCTCCATTGTTGGTATTGTTCATCCCTTGATTGTTAGGGTCCATGTTTGTTCCTCCATTGGTATTGTTGTTGGATCCTTTGTTGTTAGGATCAACATTTCCCTGATATTTCATATCCTTGTTTACATGGTTAATTTGATCAAGATTGATATGGCCAAATGGAAAATACATCCTTGGTTCTGTTACCTTGATGGGTTCTTGTAAGGGTCTTGAAGAAAAAGGATCACCTGGAAAAGGACACTCTTGCCTTGGATAAGATCTGTCTGGTAGTAGGGTAGTCTTAATGTAATGGGATTGAGTAAAAACTGGCATTAACATATATCAAATAAATATCTTAGGTTTTTAACTCACTGAAATGATCAATCCATGGATACATTTTCAAAATGCCTAATAATGGCATATTCTAATCCAGTTAAGTATTCACAGAGGTAAAACATCCAAAAGGGTATCCAAAAATGAAATTTTCTTGTTTTCAACCCCTCAGCATATACACATTGTTTACCCTTTTTTGTTTGTAGGTGGCACTTGGCTGCTTGTAGGTGGCATTTTATCATTGATAATCTATCACTGGAATCACTGTACGTGGCACTCTACAGTTAGCAGGCGGCATTTTCCTGTTGACAGGGGGTTTTAAAATATTTATACACAACACTTTCGAGTGGCTTACGCGGTTGTTGAATGATTTCAAGAAGCATTTTAAGGTTTGTAAGCGGCCCAATTTTGTTTGTACGTGGCTCTAAAATGATGGTACACGGCACTTTGCTGATCAAAGTTGGTTTTATCAAATTTTTTGTATTTTCTAGATTTTTAAAAATTTAAGGGCTTTGATCAGATTTGTCAAAAAAAGAATCTTGCATGAAAATAGAGTACAAGCTCAACACACACATCAAAGTTGTACCATATCCCTAAAGCCACACTAAAAGTGTATGTTCTCAGATGTTTTTACAGGTTTGCACAAGAATTTCTTCCAGACAGTCTACCTTAGAGTCAAACAAATTTGTCTTTTAACAATGGCTCTACAAAGGTAGGTCTGCTATTTTATCCAGGTTTTCAATCCTTTCCATTCTAAATCTTGTCAATATCCTTTACCCCCTTCTAGGCTTCCCACAGGCACGAAAGTATGATTTTGTGCAATCCTCAAGGACTACTAGAGGAAGTGAGGATGGATTGCACAAGTTTCAGTCACTTTCCGATTAAGGTAAAGTGCATTTATTTATAGTGGGTTGGATGACATCATGGTAAAAGTGAATATCTCCCACTTTGGGTTGTTCCCTCACACCGTCCTTGTAAGAGAATTCTTGGGAGGTAGGCCCTTTAAAGTTCTATTTAGCTAGCATGTATATGGAAAGAAAGAACCAAACTCAGTCCAACAAGTTTGGGAATCTAATTCACTCAAAGAGTGAAGAGCATATCCCTATTATTTTTCTTTGTTCCAAACACCTCAAGAAAAATTGTTCATTTTCAACCTTGTGACAAGGAGGTTCTTAAAAATGAGATGTGTGGTTCAATTAATCTCTCTTTCTTTCTACCACCCAAACTTGACACTTTTGGCTTTTTGATCAACTTCAAAAAGTTGAGAGCATATACCTAATGTCTCATTTGAACAAAAAATAGTAGGGTGTCCCTAATTATACTAGATTCAAATAATTTGCCACAAGTTAAGCATTGCAAGCTTGATTAGATAAATACCTAGTTTTTGAAGCTAGCAAGGCTAGGCACATTTTTGAGTGATTTGGCTTATTTCCACTCACCTAGTGGCGATCGTTCCCACTCCGGCTCCTCCAACAAGTTAGTCAAGACAAAAAGAGACAAAGTGATGAAAACTTGGAAATCTAAAATGACAAAATTCCCTCCTATAAGCTCTTTTAATGAAAATTTATCGAATCAAAGCTTAAAGAACTAGGCATGAAAATCAATTAAAGAGTGGGAAATCTTTGTTTGTAAGAAAAAAACACTTTAATGTAGTGATCATATAAGTGTTCCTCCTCAAATAAACTCTTTAAGAGCTTGGCAGAATGTATTTGTTTATCATTTTAAACCTTAATTCTCACCTCTTTGCTAAGCCTTGTAACCCGTTTCTCTAGTTTCTGCACCTTTGGGTGAATTTTCATCTGCATGACAGAAAAACACAGAGAGTCAAAATAGTGAGCAAATCATTAAAAACCTAATTTAAAGAAGAAACATTTACGCAACATTTAACAGCTAAAAGGAGGCATTTAAATGTTGCTACGCGTAAATAGAAACTTTTTAAGCGGCTTTTAAATCCTAATAAGTGGCTTAAAACAATTGACAGGTGGCTAAACAAAAATAATAGGCAGCACAGAAAGTATAAAATGTAGTAGAGGTTTGTTGGCAAGCGGCTCTTGAAAATTATCAGGTGGCACACTTTATCTAGCATGTGGCACGCTTTATCTAGCACGCGGTAGAAGAATGAAAGACAAAGATGAAAGAAGCTCCGTAGGTGGCATTTTATTGTTCATAGGCGGCTCTGAATGTTGCATTGGTGGCTCTTCTCCTATTTTTCTGCAAAATAGCATAAAGAACAAAGAAAAATCAACAAAATATTAATATTTAAACGTTAGAAAAAGAGGCTTAAAGCCCCACGGTGGGCGCCATTTGTGTGTGTAATATTAATACATTCATGAAATTAGGATAATAAGCAACAACTCTATGGAAATAAAATGCTATTTAATCTAAGAATTAAAGTTTAAAACACATATCATCTCATGGTTCTCTATCTAAGATTTGTTAAGAGAGCTCTCAGTCTTAATATCTCCCAAGGACAATCCTAGAACGAGAAATAAATGATAAACAATTCTCTAATCTAGCTCAAAATGCTTCAAGATGTGTTATAAAACAACAAATGCTCCTAAACATCATATTCTAAATGATATGCAAATGCTAAAATATGGTCAAAAGCTCTCAAATGCTCTCCAAATGCCTGTAGTAAGGATGCTTTGCTCTTGAAATTCTTGGATCCCAAACATAAAGGAATTGTCTTGTATTTATAGCATTTTCCCAAGGGTAGGGGATAGAGTGAGTTGATCATGATCAAACTTTGGTTAAGTCAAAAGCTTTGAGGTGTTCTCAAATGGAGGGAAAGTTGGTTGGTTGTCTCAAAGAAATTAGGAATTAAATAACTCAATCATTTAATTAATTTAGCCATGGAAGGGTGAATGGGTTGGATTTGAACTATGCAATTAATTGATTAAAATCAATTGCATAATTTTGATTAATCCCTTGTAGGCTTGAATTTAATTATTTGATCCTTTATTTTAATTTGATTTGATTTTTGTCGACTTGATTTGATAAATTTCCATTTGATTTGATCCATTTTAATGCATTGAGATGAGATTTTAAGGCATTTGGCTGAGATTTATAGTTTTGAATGCTTTAAGATACACCAGGTCAAATTTAAGTGTCTACAGTACTCTAAAGGAAAGTAGTTTGAAAGTGACAATGATGATGAATCTGATGATGAAGATCTTGACATCATTGAAGCACTTCTTGCAAGAAGAGATGCAAAAGGAAAATACTGAGGAAATATACCATTGATCTGTTTCTCATGCAATGAGGTTGGTCACATTGCTGCAAAGTGTCCAAACAAGGAAGACAAGGATGCGAGGAAGTTTAACAAATTCAAAGGCAAGAAATATTTCAATGACCACAAAAGCTATAAGGATAAAGGCAAGAAGTCTTTTTATATTGTAAACTATTCTGACAGTGATGAAGAAGAATAAATGGTTTATATTTCCATTAAGGATGAGTCAAACGAGGAAGATGAAAAGACTGCACTTTTCTCACACATCAATGAAAGTGATACTTGGATAATTGACAGTGGTTGTTCTCATCACATGACTCGTGATACGTAAAAGTTTGTCTTGAACACTATGATGGTGGAAGTGTCAGTTTTTGGAATGCTAAACCTTGCCCCATAAAAGGAAATGGTTGCATTGTTCTAACAAATAGAATCAAATGTGATAATGCTTATTGGGTTAAAGGATTAAGGAGAAATCTACTCAGTGTAGCATAGTTGAACAAAATTGGCTTCAAGGTAGAATCTATGAATGGTAAGACCAAGCTCCTAGATGGTAAAGGAAAGCTAGTTGGACCTGGCAAGAAAACAAAAGGTAATTTATTCTATCTTAATCTCACTCAAGCTTCATTCTTTATTGCACAAGTAGAAGAAAGTTGGTTATGGAATAAAAGGTTGTGTCATGTCAATTTTGACAATCTGGTAAACATAAGAAAGAACAAAAGAGTCAGAGGCATTCCTATCTTGAAGAAACCCAAGTTAGCAATAAGAAAACAATGTCAAATTGGAAATATGAGAAAGAATAGCTTCAAGAGAAAGAATCACAATACTGATGACGTCTTGGAATTGGTACATACTCATCTATGTGGAACAATTGGAACAACAAGCTATACTGGAGAAAAATATTTTATTTTGTTTGTTTATGATCATTGCAGAATGATGATTGTCATGTTTCTTAGAGAGAAATCATAATCTTTTCATAAATTCAAGTGGTATCTTGCAAGAGTTGAAAAACAAACATGAAAGAAACTAAAATGCCTAAGATCTGACTGAGGAGGAGAATTTATTTCTAATGAGTTCAATGAATTCTGAAATGAAAGAGGAATCAAAAGATAGGTATCTACCCCTGGTACACCACAGCAAAATGGAATAGCAGAAAGGAGAAATAGATCCATTATGGATTGTGCCAGAGCCTTAATGATTGAAAATAATTTTTCTACCAAATACTAGAAGGAGGCCATCAGCACTACAATGTTCACCTTGAACAGAGTTCAACTGAGGAAAGGTAGTAAACAGACACCTTTTGAATGATGGTATGGATATAAACCTAATGCTTATTATTTCAAAGTATTTGGAAGTAGATGCTACATCTTGAAGGAAGAAAGAAATGGGAAACTAGATGCAGAAAGTGATGAAGGAATATTCCTAGGTTACTCATGTAAAAGAAAAGCATACAAATGTTTGATTCTTACTAGTCATAAATTCATATAGAGTGTACCTTTCAAGATTGATGTGTTTGCAAAAAAATGTGAAGAGAGGAGCAGTAAAGAGCCTAAATACTATAGATACTTTGTATATCATGAAACTGATACTATACCTATGACTCAAGCAATGGTGATGGGACAACATATACTGACACAAACTGTACTACCTGAGTTACAAAATGTGCAACATGAACTGCTAGTAGAATGACCCAAGTCATAGATAGAGGGACCTGAGTCACAAACGGAAGGACCCAAGTCACAAACTAAAGGACCCAAGTCATAGACAGAAGGACCCAAGTCACAGTCAGAGGGAATTGAGTATCAGACAGAGGAACAAGAAAGAATGTTTGAGAATGATAGACCTAGTGGATCAAGTCCAAAATCTAGATTGAAGGATCCAGTACTTTCCAGATACATGAAAAGGCATCATGCATCTAAGAAAATAATTGGAGATTACATAGAAGGTGTAATGACAACAAATAAACTAAAAGGTACATGCTTACTAAGTGAATTTGAACCTAGAACTGTTAAAAATGCATTGAATGATGAAAGTTGGATAGAGGCAATGAATGGAGAGATTGAGTAGATTGAGAAGAACAAAACTTGGACTCTTGTACCTAGGCCAAAGGACAAGAATGTGATTAGAACCAAGTGGGTTTTCTAAAACAAGATGGATGAAAATGGGAAAGTCTCTAGAAACAAGGCCAGAATAATTTGTAAAGGATATGCTCAAGAAGAGGGTATTGACTATGGAAAAACCTTTGCTCCTGTTGCAAGACTTGAATGAGTTAGAACTCTTCTGGCATATGCTGCACATAAAGGATACAAATTATATCAGATGGATATGAAGTCTGCATTTTTGAATGGAATCCTAGAAGAGCAAGTCTATATTGAACAACCAGAAGGCTTTATTGATCTGAACAGAATAAATATGGTTCACAAGCTACCCAAAGCATTGTATGGACTAAAGAAAGCACTGAGAGCCTGGTATGGAAGACTACATAGCTATCTAATAAGAATTAAATTTTAGAGAACCAATGATAATAGTATCTTGTACATCAAAGAAGGACCACATAACAAGATACTATTAGCAGAGATATTCGTTGATGACATATTATTCACTGGTTATGAAGACCTATGCAAAGCATTTTATATAGCTATGAGGAAAGAATTTCAGATGTCTATGCTTGGTGAGATCAAATTTTTTGTCAGTTTACAAGTACATCAAATGAAGGATGGTATCTACATTACTCAATCAAAATATATCAAGGAGATACTCAATAAATTTGGTATGGAAGATTCCAAACCTGTTGGAACACCCATGTGTACTAGATAGAAACTATCTAAGAATGATGATTCAATAGAGGTAGATCAGACTAATTACAGATCCATGATTGGAAAATTGCAATATGTTGTGCACACCATACCTAATATTACATTGGTAGTTGGTATTGTTACAATATTTTCAGCTAATCCCAGAGATAATCACCTAATGGCAATTAAAAGAATTATGAGATATATGAAAGGTACTTAAGACTATGGTTTAAGGTATAAGAAAGGTGGAAACTTTGATTTAAAAGCATTCACTGATGTTGATTGGGCTGGAAGTGTCGATGAAAGGAAGAGCACCAGTGGTGGAGCTTTCTTTCTTGGAAAAAGGTTAGTGTCTTGGACTAGCAAGAAACATAATTGTATCTCTCAATCTACAACAAAGGGAGAATATGTTGCTGCAGTAGTGAATTGTTCTAACATCATATGGATCAAGAAGTTGTTTTCAGGAATGAAGGAAGAGATAAAAGAACAATTTATTATCTACTATGACAACACGAGTGCCATTAACATCTTAAAGAATCCTGTGATGCACACCAAAACCAAGCACATAGCAATAAAATATCATTTCTTGAGGGAATTAGTATAGAATAGAGAAGTAAGGTTGGAATATGTGAACACCAAAAAACAAGTTGCAAACATATTCACCAAACCCTTACCTAAGGATGCATTATTGTATCTTAGAGGAAAGATAGGGGTACTTCCCCTACCTGAAGATCACTAAAATACAATTCAGTGATGCATCAACCTAAGAGAAAGTGAAAATCTTCCAATTGATGTAGATCTATCAGAGCCTATTTTAGATGAATTAGTACACTTAGGTACATTACAATGTCAAAGAGAAATAGTATTTGTGGAATAGGAGTCTTTGGCATCTGTTGTCAAAGAGGGAGAGTTTTCTATAATACATAAGAATCAGAATAAAGCTAAGGACATTGTCTAAGGGAGAATCAGAAGGAAGCGAAGGAAATTATCAGAGGGAGAATCAAAATGAAGCTAAAGACATTAAATAAGAATTTTTTTGTTGCTCCACAATTCTTTGTATTATGACATGTGTTTCCATCAATGCCAAAGAGGGAGATTATTAAAGATAATTATTCAATTGTGTATTGTCATTGATGTTACACATTCATATATAATTATGTATTGGTTTTACACTAATGTCTACATTCAGATAGAGCACAGTTGGTAAACAAAATGAGTTGAGTTTGGGCATTGAAGAAGTTCAGTGTTGACCGAGTTCACTCGGGCATTTCAGTCTTGGTCGGCCATTCAGTTGCAGCTGACTAAAAGTAATTTATATCATGTAATTAAATGGTTATATGAGTCTAACTGAATTATGATCATTTAGAGTTTAATAAAGCCGGCTTGACTGGGCTTACCATGTATTTATGAAAGGTCAAGTTTGGATTGAATGTGTTGAAGTTTAAGTGTGTAGGTAGAAGCAAAAGTGAAAAAGTAGAAGTGTGGAATTCTGTGAAGGGGAAATCAGATGGGATTCTGATTGAGTATAGAACACTCAGAGCTGCAATAGAATATATGATTAGCAAGGATCCAGTTACAATCAAATAGAAATCTAAATCAGCAAAGACAGTTGCTTACACATACAGGTCATTCCATTGTTACTTTCTAACAATTGTAGTAGTGATCAAAATCTCTTAATAGAGTAGACTTAACAGTCCTTTGTAAATCATCTCACAAGGTAGCATTTCTAGATTGAAGTGTTGAAGACCTCTAACAAGGCCACTCCTGACAGGGTGATTAAATCCTTTAAATAGGTCACACCTAACAGTGTGTTATTTTAACCTTTACTAGGGTTGGGTCCTAACAAGGCTCACTTCAGAAGAGTGATAAACAGTAACTAGTTACAATGGTGGTTTTTCCCATATTGGGTTTCCACATTAAATCTTGGTGTCATATGTGTACTTGTTACTTGTTTTATGCTTTATTGCATTAAAGATTGTTTTGACACCCGAGTTACAGAAGGAACACCCAAGCTATAGAAGAATATCTTAACTAACCCGGGTAACAATATTAAAGTATTTAGACATCTAAGGGACAAGGATTGTTTTTGGAGTAACTTATTCACCCCTCCCCTCTCAGTTACTTATCTCATTTCGAACAATAATGAGGTTTAAATCCCTTTCACTAATACTAAATGTATCCATGTATATGTCATTTCAATTGAAGCTAAAATTAAATTAAATATATTTGAGTAATGATGCCAATAAAATTAACTATGACACAAATTAGTATTGCACAAGAATAGGAGTGTAAATCCCATGATACATGAATGTAATCACCATGGTAGACAAGTACATTTTTATCAAACCTAGGTCTTCCATCACAATGTCACTATATTTAAAATGTTGAATTTAAATTGCAAATCTCCACAGTACCATATCAAACTATTATTATAACAGTGAATGCAAATTGTTCCATCAAGTGTCATACTACTGGCAGTGGTATCCTTTGTAGCTTTTATTTCATAGTAGTTATACCTTATAGTTTCATATTATTACCTCATATAATCTAGTCTTTTATTCATATGTATTTAAATGTTATATAAATTATGTGTTTCATAAGAGCTTTAATGGTACACAAAGAAGCCATTGATAGAGAATTAGGTCCCTTGTCTCAGATACAAAATATATAGCATTGTATTCTAATTTGGTCAAGAAAAAATATATCAACTAATAATATTACAAAACAAAAAGTATAAACTACATGAAAAATAAATAGGACACAATATCTATATATATCCATTATCAAGATCTAGTACACGAATTTTTATTGAAAATATGCCATCATTGACAAGGGGTAATACCTTGCGAATGAACATCAAACTATATAATGCACTTTCCTACATATGATAACTGAAACAAAATCAAATGCAATGTCATACATACTGAATACCATACAAATATTGAAGACTTTTTCCAATCAAAGAGGTGCCTTTTCATGGATTTGACATCAAAGGAAATAAGTTAGGGTCAACATAATTAAGAAGGATCACTACTCCATAATTGAAAATAGAAGTTCACTGCCAATGTATCAAGATACGGTAACAAACTAAAGTATCCAAGAATCACTATCTCAAAGTACTTATTATTATTTGAATTAGATATGAATATATATTCTCCTGCCACTATAGCTAATTTACATAAAATTGTCCACACCATACATGTGTCATGTATTCAATGTGGTGTGGAATACATGATACATACCTATCTTCTACTTCTCTAAGACCATACCAGATTGCAAGCATACTTGACTTCCACTATACTGAATGTTTAGCATACAAACCCACATCACCAAGAATAGAATACTTTTGGACCACAAAGATTGAGGGAACACAAACTCAAATTCCTTTGGAACATATGGAATGTTAGAGTAATAAAGTTATTCCACTTATTAATTAAATCATTTTGAGTTAATTATTAAGTCACTTATTATCTCTATTTTAATTAAGCTAAAATTTAGGCATATAATAATTAGTTCTTTTATTAATTATTACTAAGCAACCTATATTTTTCCCCTTTAGGGTTTCTATCACCTTCATAAGTTTTGATCTCTTTGTATTTTATAATTCTCTCTCTGAATGAATATTTTTGTCTTTCATAACTTTTTTGTCTCCAAGCTTTGCTTTTGTAATAGGTTATTTTGCATGCAGATGATCTTGGATTATGAATTTTTTGAATTCTAACACAGTATCAGAGCCTTGTTTCTGCTGCCCATTCTTGAGTTTTTGAAGTTTTTGGAGCTCCAAGGGTTTCAAGTTTTTTTCTCTAAGATTTTAGTGGATTTTGGGAGGATTCATTTTTTGGAGCACTTTGGGCAAAAAAAAACATCTAGGTTCCATCTAGAATGCCCCAAAACCCCCTATTTTCATATAAGGCATGTCCTATTTGGACGAAGTTGAAATTTGGGCCCTATTTTTCCATGCACGACCCTTGGCATGTTTTACAAGAAAAAAATCCACCTCAGTTTTGACACTGCCTCAATTTTCGTGCTACCTCGATTCTGACACTACCTTGAAATCCATGCTCGAAATTGCATGAAGGAGAGAGAAAATGATTTTTTCCAATTTTTACATGTTTTTTTTGCATGTTAAAAAAAAGAAATGGGAAAACAATCTGCCTCAATTTTCACGCCACCTCAGTTTCCATGCTGCTGATGTCAGTAGTCGCAAGTCTGAAATATGGGTTAAATTTAACATCCACCAACCCATCATACGGCTTGCCATTTTTTCATAATGAGCACCTTATAGTTTTTTGTTCATATCTTGCGCATACAATATCATTTTTCAGCAAACAAGATATCATCAAAAAGCTGGTTCCGAGTTTGACCTGATTTTTTAGGTTTGGTTTTCTAATTTTTCTATATTGCAAATTTTTTTTCTAGTCAAATTAAGGGTTCCATTTTGCACTATGGTCACTCTATCTTTCTTCTCAGGACTCCATTTTTCAACTTTTACATGGCGTCAGAAAGATGATTCTATTCTCCTTCTTCTTGTATGGGTCTCATTACCAGAATCTTATCCAAGTATATTTTATTCTTTTTTTTTTTTTTAAAGCATTCTGGTGGATATTTTAGATGTTTTAGGTTTATGCATGGGATTACTCCTTGTTATCTATTACATATGCTTCTTTAGCTTTCACTCATTCCTGGATATTGTATACATCTTTTTCTGTAGCATCTTTATTTTGCAAACACACTAAGATAAAGTGCCATCTTACATACTTGGGATCTTGCACATTTTGTGTCAGTTTGTACCTACACTATATTATAAAGTTCCATGGGGGTTTTGATGTTTTCCTTGTTTTTCATCTACCTTTTTCAAGTGAGTGTTCCTTCCATGACATTAGCCTCATTATGTGTGTCCAGTGAGTGTTCCTTCCATGACACCATCCTTTATATGTGTTTGTATGTTTCTTCCTTGTGTAGTGTTTCTTGGTAGTCTATTTCACTATTCCTATCATGGCTCTCCCTACTCAACATTATGGGGGGCATCTCTTGTTTTTTCTAATGTTTCCTTAGTTTTATGGAGTGATCTATGTATTTAGTATTGGTTCCTGTGTACTAGGTGGATGCAGTGGCTGGTACCTATGCATTTTGGTGAGATGGATCATCTACCATATGAACACTCTTCTTTAATTCATGTTTTGGAGGAATTCTTCCATCTTGAATTGATCAACTCTTCAGGATTTGTTTACAGTCTTCTCTACTTGATCATGTTTTATTACAGTGGAGGTTCCAATAGTTATTTTTTTATAGTGTTTGCAACATGCTTCAGAGGTGTTCTACACGTTCTTTCTCTATTCCTATTTTATGGGACATTCTCTAGTTTGGAGGCTTCTTCAGTCCTTCACTAGGCTTCATTTCTTTTCGGAGAGGGGTTTTTCCCACTGGGTTTTCTCCTTTTCTCCTCTTTATAGAGAGCTTTGTACTTGGGAACTTGATCGGGCCTTGTTGTTGGGACCCATTTCCTCCTTTCAGTAGTTGTTTCTAGGTTTTTAGCTTCTCCCTAAGTTTATCTTAAGGAGGGGTGTTAGATTAATAAAGTGATTACACTTATTAATTAAATCATTTTTATTTAATTATTAAGTCACTTATTATCTCTATTTTACTTAAGCTAGACTTTAGGCATATAATAATTATTTTTTCATTAATTATTATTATGCAACCTAGATTTTTCCCCTTTAGGGTTTCTCTTTTAGGGTTTTTATCACCTTCATAAGGTTTGATCTCTTTGTATTTTCTAATTCTCTCTCCGAATGAATATTTTTGTCTTTCAAAACTTTTTTATCTCCAAGCTTTTCTTTTGTAACAGGTTATTTTGCATGAAGATGATCTTGGCTTATGAATTCTTTAAATTCTAACATGGAACACAATGTTTGACATCAATGAAAACAAGGTTGTAAACATATATTTCTAACAATCTCCCCATTTTTCATTAATGAAAAACAACCACGTACAATGCCAACTCTCCCTTATTGTAAGAACCATTTTTCTTATCTTCCTCCTCGTTTTCCTTCAAAGAAAAATGCCATGAGGAAAACATAATCTACCACTACACAACTTGAATAACCAACATTGGTTCAGAAAGCTCCCCTGGAATAGATGCAGAAACTTGATATACTAAGATAGATAGATAAAGGGGGAACTAACCTGGGCACTTCTGGAGAAACTTGAAATATTGATCATATTATAAAGTATGTCCCCAAAAAAAAAAATCATTGAATCAAACCAATTCTCTAGATTCATTATTATCTTGTCCTACTATGCATTTTTCTTTAGATCTGGTGCAACTTTAGTCCTTACAACATCAAACATAGTTATCAAGAAAACTTCAAACTCAACCTTCTTTTTCTAGTAGAAAATTATATTCTCCCTTATCCAATCATAATTAGTAGAAACATAGTCCCACAAACTTATAGTCTCCGCAAGAAGAATTTTATAATTCATAGTACTGTTAGTCAAATATTCCTTGATTTTTTATCCAAAAAATACATCAAAATTCCAATCCATATTAGAGAGAATTATCATCCAAACAAACACCTTTTCAAACCACAAAATACAAATCTTTTTGTTAGAGAAATAATTATACCTCATTATCCTGTTGAGAAGATACCCAACATCCAATCTTGGGGAAACAACATCTGGAATAAATTTCAAATCACCATCAGAATCACCCTTTGTGTTCCATAGAAAATTTATCTTGTTTATTTCTTTGGAGTCTTCTACATTATTTAAATAATTACCATCTTCTACAAACTTGCTGAACTTAGCAATATGTCATGTCTTATTGCATCTATAGAAAACCAAACCATTATTTCAAAATCTTTTAATATGTCCTTCCTTGTTAAATTTATAGAAAATCAAACCATCCTTGCTCATTTTTGTAGCTTCATTATTTTTGACATTGATTTTTATACTACATTCCATTTTTGTATGTCTGTATCCATTGTAACCATAGTAGAAGCCATTCAATTTCTCAACACTTTGGTTCTAGTTTGTTCTAGTGTAATTAATTTTTCTTCTATATTTAAGTACATCATGTCCTAACTTATCAAGAAATGATAGCATCTTCTATTGAAAACTAAATTCCTTCTCAAACCTCTACAATTATTTACTCTGTGTCGTACACTTTTACAATAGAAACATGTACCATTAAAGGAAGAGTACCTGGAAAGAATAGAAGGTAATATTTGATTCTTCCTCCTTTTTTTGTCTTTTTTTTTTGCTGTGGATTCTTCTTGTTCTTTTTCTACTTCTAATCTTCTGGAATCTTCTTGTTTTTCTTTTGCTTCTGATATTCTGATTCCGTATTTTTCAACTTCCTTTGGCAAGCTTGTTTATGATCTTTTGTAGTCATTATATCTTATCATGTATATTTCAAATTTTCATTTTCATTTTTTTCTTCCTCTTATTCCTTAATGTCTTTCTTATGTGTCTAATCATCCATATTCTTTTTTTCATTCTCATTCTTTTGATTAGTCATGTTCTCATTTTCATTCTCAAACTTATCATCTACTATAATCTAGTTTGCATCCTTTTTTCTTCCCTCTACTTTTTTTCCACCATCTACTTTTGGTCTAAAATGTCCTTTTTCATTTCTTCATTCTTCTATTCTACCATAATACATTCAAATTTTACTAGATCTTATGATTTAACATTTCTATCTTCACTTGCTTTTGAAAAAGTGTATACCACTGTGTCTTGATCAAGTTCCGTTTATACATAATCTCCCCATATAACATTATATTGAGTTAGAAAACACATATTTTCATACTTTTTTACAGTATAATAGATATTACCAACAGTCCTAGAACCTTTTGCAACCCTCTTTCCAGTCTATTTCATTCTAATAGTACAATCATCACTTTTGAACATAACTTCAATAATTTTTTTGCACATCTAACTAACACTCAACAAATTATGTTTCAAACCTTCAACATAGTAAACATGATTAGTCTTATGTTTATCATCAATTGAAATGGTTCCTATTCCTTTGATTTGATCAATTCTTTTCCAACGAATCTAATTGGTCCACCATCATAATCTTAAAACTTGATAAATCTTATTTTATCTCCTGTCATATGATTTGAGACACCAAAATCTATGATCCATGAATCTACAACAACTTTATTATGCAAACAAACCTGTTCCCTTCTTTTTGAAATATCTAATAAAAAGGACTCATCAATTGTTTCACTAGTATCTTCTTTACAAAAATATTATTTCATGGAACACGAGCTCTTTCTACCTTTAAAATTAAACTTCTTTCCAAAATCTCCTTTATTTTGAATGCCCTTTTATCTTTATTTTTTGCATCACTATGATAATATTTATACATGAAATCATTAGAAAATGATCTTATCCTTCCACAATTGAAACAATAAATATGTAACTTACCTTTATGTCTATTGATACCTCACTTTAATATTTTTAAAGATAAGATTCTTCTTCCTTTGGTATTTTTCATGTCTCCAACTCATCATTTTCAATAGCTATGAAAGTAGTTTCTCTTTTTTCTCTTTCAACTTCTACAAGATAAAATGTAGAATGTTCCCCAATGTGATTATTAATGGAATAATGAATTGGATTATTTATATCCATTATTGAACAAGACATTGGTATCAGCTCCTTTAGTAGGGTTAGTAATATTTTGAGAATGGAATCAGTATCTTCTACATGTCTACTAGTAACTCTGATTCCATGTGAAATATCAATAGCCCTATGTATTTATCTTCCAACCCTCTCATTGTCTATTTTTCTGAAGAATTCATACTTATATTTGAGATTCAATAGTCTTTCTTGTTTTTTTCTTTAAATCTCCTTCATTCAATAATACCATCTTGTCCCATATTTCTTTTAGACCTTTAAAGCCTTTCACTTTTCCAAAATTTGTGTCACATAAACTACTAAAAAATATTACCCTTTATTTCACATTTGCTTCCTTTTGTTTCTCTTCTTCAGTAAGAAATAGTCTTCCCAATGAAGGATAAAAAACATATTGAATTACCTCCCAAATTTCATTCTATAATATTTCAAGATATTTTTCCATCTTATCATTCCAATAGGTAAAATTCATGTCATCAAATACCAGTTCTTGAAAGTGTAAATTTTGTACCATCCTATTGGTTTACGATACTAATGATGGTTTACTGAGAGGTGGGGGTGAATCATAAAATATTGAAACTTAATACTCTATATCTAAACTTCTGATTCAACTCGGTGATTCATATAAATGTAGCAACCAAAACTTGTAAACATTTCACAAACTTTATAAACAACATGAAACATAAGAAAATAAAATTCACAGTTATCAAGAATCACATGTAACACAAAATTTTACAAGGAAACCCAATTTTGGTAAAACCATCATGAGAATTGTCACCCACAAAAACAAATACTCTTCTAAAGTATGCTCGATTAAGATTCAATCCTGTTAAATATTACAATGCACATTTGTTAGATGTGACCCTATTAGGAGATTTACCTTGGACATGTTAAGATCTTATCCCTGTTAGGAGTAGCCTAGTTAGAGGGCTTAAAAATTCATCCTATAATGTTACCTTTCACAAGGATTTACAAAAGGACTTGTTAGGTCCACTAGGTTAAGATATTTTATGTTACAAATATTAGTAAGCAACAATGTACAAATTTGACCTATGATTATGAAACTATACTTTTCTTGATCAAATCCCTTATTTTCTCTCTAAAACTTAATGACACTCATAACTCATCAATTTCTCCTCTGGACTAGTTCTCCAACTCTTTCACTACTTTTCTAGATAGCTCTTTAACTATAAATTTGCTAGCATCTCTATATATGCATACATACTCATCAATATATAGGGCTTTATTTTTCCTCTTAATCATATTGATTAGGTTTTCCTTTAATTGCGATCAGCCATAAAATCATCTCAAATGGACTGATACAATGTTTTTTGCAACTCGGTTATGTGGTTAACCTTGCCTCCTGACTTGCACTTTTCTTGTGACTCAAAACTTTCTTTTTCCACTTAATATACAACAAAAAATTTGAACTTGAATTTCATGACCGTAGATCTTGTAACAAGCTATGCCTTTGTCCTTACAATATTCTTGATCTCTGTGCCTTCACATTAAATTCATTATGCTCCTTGAATCCAATCTTTATTCAAACTATGTTCCTTTCTTGGTGACTTCAATGATTATCTTCACTCGGTGTCTGACTTTCCTAAGTTACCAACCTTTCTCGATAACTGACATTTCTCTATTGTCAAATTCTCTTCGTGATTTTATTTTCTTTTCTCGACCAACAATCATTTCACTACTCAGTAACTAGCTTGTTCTCTTTACCAACTTTACTTCTCTTCTTTACACACTTAACAACATCAAATGTTAGGTAAAAAAATTATACCAATAGTTCCTTATCATTGTCTGATATTTATTATCTTCCTAATTAAGCTCCTCTCTAATTTATATGGAAACTTATTATAAACCAAAAATAAATTTCTTGACATCAATGACAAAGTAACCACTAATCTAACCATTCTATTTGTTTGTATTCTTCTGAACTCAGTCTTCATCTTTTGAAATTGGTCTTCATCACCATTACCATCAATTGGTTAACAATATCCCTCTTTGAAATTGATGGTAACACTATCAATTGACCATGGTTTACTTTGATCTCTCTATACTATCTTTTCTCCCTCTTATCTTGTTCTTATTCTTTTCCTTCTATCACGTTCTCCCTCTTACATGTAGTATCATTTCCTTGTATCCTTCACTTACTTACTATACTTCTCCCTTATGCTTACTTATACCTTGTGGATTCATCACTTACATACTTCTCCCTCTTTGAAAACAATTCCAAAGATCCATACTCCCAAAATATTGTTTAGGTAGTGAATCATACCTTGAATTTTGTGAGACCTACCTTAGACTGTCATAGTTTCACTGCTTTATCTTTTATGTTTTCAGTGATTATTTACTTACACATACTTTGACTGTTGAGGCTCTTATGTATTTAAGGATCTATTGAATCTTATGTTATATATTTAGTACCTGGTTATGTAATCAGGGTACACTCAAGATACTTTATGTTTTGATTCAGTTTCAGTTTATGAGGATATCATATATGGGAATAATTGTCTAGATGCAATTGTGATGGAAATTGGTTTAGAAAACCAATGATATATTTATTTAATTTAAATGTAGATATAGTTTATATGCAATATAGTATTGATGATGTATTATATTTTCATATCATGTTATTTTGGACCTACTGATGTGTGCAATAAGTGTGCAGGGATAGTTGACCATGGATCTAAATCAGAGACCCAGAGTTGGAACCTATGTTATACTATGGGAATTCTAAGGTCCTATTTATACAAATAAATATGGATCTCATTTTATAAGTTTTTTATTCGTGAATGTGGTTTGTATGTGTGTATTTAATTCGGTTATATAAATGTGAATAAGCCATGTCATTTGTTTAATTAAATTGTGGCAATTTTGGCAATTGTTTTAATTAAGTGTTGGCATGGCTAGTTAAGTGAATCATGGGTAGGTGTAGGGTTAACTAGGGGTTACCTTGGTGTAGTAACCAAGCCTACCCTTCATTAGGAAGTTTCTAGATGGTCAACTTGACTTAAAAATCCGTGGGTAAAATTTACATGGAGTTTAGGAGGGTCTTTTAGGTTCCCAAAAGGTAATCGGGGTCAATTTTAGCTACCCAATTTGGTACCCTAGGGGTTAGGGGTCATTTTCAACCCATTGATCACCTTAAAACTCAATTAATACTCACCTAAAGTCTCCTTTTCAAAGTTGAGAAAATTTGAAGAGTTGTGAAATTTTGGTTAACCTCTTTTTTCTTCCCAAGTTGCATTTAACTCCATTCATGGGGAAGGGAGGAAAGTGAGAAGAAAGAGATGGTTAAGGTCACCTCATCATTTATTGGTTCCAAATATTTTGGAGGTTCTCCTTTATAGGGAATATTTTAGGGAGATCTTGGGTTGTTCACCCACTCTCTACCTTTAGAGATATTTCTAGAATTGAAGGAGCTTTTGAGAGAATTGCTTTGGAAGGATAGTTTAACTAATTTGATTTTAGATTTAACATTAATCTTGGAGAAAGGTTGGTTCATCCTTTAGTGTAGATGCTATTATTTGCATGTGTATAAGCTTGGAGCTCCATTAATGGAGTTCTTGGTATTTTTTTATGGTTTCTTGTTTGAAGTTTTGGGTGTGTTATTATGTTGATTTTAATTTGTAATTTCATTTTTGAATGGGATTCTTCAAGGCACACTCACCCTTGGGAGGGAAGAGTAACCCTGAAGGGGTGGTAGGAAGTGATTTGGGGTTAGTACAGATTCTCCCATGTGAGGAGGGAAATACATGGGGTTCTTGATACCGATGATGCCAAGTATGGCCTAAGGGCACTTAGGGGGCATAAGGAGGATTTTATTTATGAAATCATCTTATGTAGATGGTCATTCCAAATCCATGCGTCACTTGTGATTTTATTTTTATACTTATTCTTCTCCTCCTGTGACTGTCTACCACCACCCCTATTTTTAGGAAGGACTCTTGGAGACCTTCCTCCTATTTTTACCATGTTTGGGAGTTTTCTTAAGCTTCTTTGTCTGAATGATTTTCTTTATGTCTTGTGGTTACCTGCATGTTTCTCATTTCATTCTAGATCCTATAGCTTAGGGGTGACCTTGAAAAGGTCTAGGTTGGGAGGTGAGCCTATTAGAATACTTCAGGGATAACTGAGAGGGGGGGTGAATCAGTTATTAGCAACTTTATCTTTTTCTTATACTTATTAATCTAGATTGATACAAAGTAAATGCACATTTAGATAACACATTACACAACACACAATTTGATTATGGGGAAACCAAATGGTAAAAAACCCGGTGGGAATTAGAACCCACAAAGAACTATACTGGTTTATAGTAATCCCTATTAAAAGATCATTCAACCCTGTTAGGAGTTGTTCATTACAATGTAGTAGTAGTACAGTGACCTGGTTAAGGGTCTGACCTTGTTAGGAGTCTTTTACAATAACCTTGTTAGGGGTGGTGGACTCACTATCCAAGGACTCACTGTCCAAGTGGTGAAGGCTACAACCTTCTGGATATTTGATACACACTGTATCAACAAGATTAACTGCTGCTTGTGACACTGCTTGTCTGATCAGTTCCTTTTGTGCACCGATGCTTTAACCTCTTGTAAAGAACTACAACAATCTTATCTATATTCTAAAAGCTTCAATTTCAATATCTATATTATCAACATATGATAAATATAGCTCTATTTCTTTAACACTCTGCTCTACTTTTCTTATCTCTGGCTTTCGCAACTCTTCTTATCACAAATGAGCTTCTAGAAGTACATACTCCAAGTATGAGATCATGGGACCTGTTAGACAACTCTTCATAACATCCTTGTCGGCTCTACTAAGTGCGCAAGCATAATTACAACCGCGCAAGTATAAACTGAATAGACGCGTCACTTCACTAAGTCGGCTTCACCAATTTAACCATAACTTTGCAATCTTCTTAAAACACATTTGGTGCCTTTGGATTAATATCACCAACTCATAACTAATCATGAATATACACATGCATATCCTGAAGATAGGCACAACTAAAGAATATGTAACATATGTCAGCCTTAAACTGTTATACTCCCAGAACAGTAACTGCCAATAACAGAATTACATATCTTTACTAAAACATCATATCTGGGTCTGTGTGTATGAACATAGCATAATAAACATGTCAAAAACATGTATCTATCCACACAAGTCTTCATGTCATCATATGGATAAGTACATACAGAAGTACTGTTGTGTATTATATGTTGTCATCAATGACAAACATACAATCAATCAACTATTCAGAATCAAATCTCCAACAATCTCCCCCTTTGGCATTGATGGAAACATATGATAAAAACAACTTATGTTCACGGTGTCTTCTTTCTTTTACAATCTTCTCAATATCCTCATCAAAGATTCATCTACATTGTTGCAGTTACATAGACCGTGTTTTATATGTATACTCCCCCAAAGTATAAGCTCCTTGTATGTGTTCCTTGTTTAGCTCTTTGTTTGTGTTCCTTTTTTTTAGTACATATTCCCCCATTGAAATCAATGGCAAAGGACACCATAAACCATTATGCACAGGTACTACTCCAGAAGTAGAGTAGTCAACCATTCATCAGTCACACAAGACTGATGTACTTGCTTCTTTCTCTAATTAGACTTAGGAAAGAGAATTACTCCCAACTTCTCCCTTAGATACTCAAAAGTATCCTTTGCTAAAGGCTTCATGAAAATGTCTGCTAACTAATCTTTTGTGCTTACATAGTCCAATTTCACTTCCTTGTCTGCAACTTTTTCTCTCAAAAAATGGTACTTGATCTCTATGTGTTTTTTCTTTGCGTGCATCATAGGGTTCTTAGACATGTTAATAGTACTAGTGTTATCACAATGAATAACAATAGGATAATCAACTTGAATACAAAATTCTTTAACCATCTACTTGATCCAAACAATTGTTGTACAATTCAGTGTTGTTGCAACATATTCTACCTCTGTCATTGACTAAGAAATACAGTTTTGCTTCTTGCTTGTCCAAGATACCAACCTTTCTCCAAGAAATACTACTCCTCCTGAAGTTCTCTTCCTATCATCAATACAAGCTACCCAATCTGCATCAGTATACACATGAAGTTGTGTATCCTCTGATCTAGGATACCATAAACCATAGTCTATAGTTCCCTTAAGATATCTAAATATCCTCTTGATTGCCATTAGGTGACTATGCTTGGGTTTAGCTAAAAATCTTCCAACAATGCCAACTGCATTAGATATGTCAGGTCTTGATTGAGTTAGATAAATAAGCTTTCTAATCATAGATTTGTATAATGTTTTATCAACTACTATGGAGTCATCATCTTTTGAAAGTTTGCTTCCTATGATCATAGGAGTGCATAATGGCTTGCAATCCTCCATCTTGAAGGTTTTCAATATTTCCTTCACATATTTTGACTGATTAATGAATATTCATTTATCTGTCTATTTTACATTCAGTCCCAAAAAAGTATTTTATAGGACCAATCATGCTCATTTCAAATTCATTCGGCATTTGTTTTACAAAAACTGTACTAAGCTTGTCATTACCCCCAAAGATAATGTCATCAAAACATATGGCAACTAATAGTAATCCATCAGGTGTTTCTCTTGTGAGCAAGTTGCAATCTGCTACTCCTTTCTTGAATCCAATCTTGGTGAGATAACCATCTAGTCTCTCATACCATGCTCTTGGGGCCTGTTTAAGTCCATAAAGTGCTTTCTTCAGTTTGCATACCATGTCTGGTCTATCTGAAAGGTTAAATCCTTCAGGCTGTTCTATGTAGACTTCTTTTAAGTCACCATTCAGAAAAGCTGATTTGACATCCATTTGATAAAATTTAAAGTCTTTTAATGTTGCATATGCAAAAAATAATTTGATGGCTTCCATTTTGTTCACACGGGAAAATGTATCAATGTAGTCTATTCCTTCTCTCTACGCATATCCTTTACATACTAATCTTGATTTTTTTCTTATTACTGTACCTTCTTCATTCATTTTGTTTTTGAAAATCTATTTTGTTCCAATCACATTTTATCACTTGGTCTAGGAACCAATTCCCATGTGTCATTCTTGATTATCTGATCTAGTTCTTCTTTCATTGCATTCTTCCAATCAGAATCATTAGAGCATCTTCAACACTTAAAGGTTCAATCTATGAAAGTAAACATACCTGGTGCAAGAGCACCCTAGAGATGCCAAGAAAATATGGTAGTCTCTTGTCATTTTGGTGTGCTAGTGTGTGTAAGACCCTCTAATAGGGAAATGTAAATATATAAGGTCATGTTGACCAAGAGTAGTTTAGGTTG
>MU226514.1:873053-906355 GCA_018584345.1 Thuja plicata
TCTGATTATAAGCTCTAATTTTTTCTTCAGGTAACATTTCAAGACTATTATATTTATTTTTCCATGTCTTTCTACGCGCATTCTTTGCTTGGATGTCTCCTTCAAACATATCTTCCAAATACTTCCATATGGCGTAAGCTCAGTCAACTTTCTTGATCTCATAAAATTCACTGTTTGATAGGGCACTAATAAGGACTTCTTTGGCAATATAATTTTCTATGAATACCTCCTTTTGTTTGTTTGTACCATCATCCTTTGCAAGGTCTTTTAAAGATGGAATATCAACTTCTTGTGTAGCAATCTCAAAGATCTCAAAGCCAACACATTGTAGATGTGTTATCATTTTGTTCTTCCAATCCAGATAGTTCTCTCCATCAAACTTAGGACTCTCTTTTTTGAAGTTTTCCATTTGATCTACCTTAAGCTATTAGGCTTTCTCTCCAAGGCACTTGGCTGTGATACCAATTGTTAGAATACTTCAGGGATAACTGAGAGGGAGTGGGGTGAATCAGTTATCAACAACTTTATCTTTTTCTTATACTTATTAATCCAGATTGATACAGAGTAAATGCACATTCAGATAACACATTACACAACACACAATTTGATTATGAGGAAACCAAATGGTAAAAACCCCATTGGGAATTAGAGCCCACAAAGAACTATACTGGTTTATAGTAATCCCTATTAAAATATCATTCAACCTTGTTAGGAGTTTTTCATTACAATGTAGTAGTATAGTGACCTAGTTAAGGGTCTGACCCTGTTAGGAGTCTTTTACAATAACCTTTTTAGGGCTACTGGACTCACTGTCCAAGTGGTGAAGGCTACAACCTTCTGGATATTGGATACACACTGTATCAACAAGATGAACTGCTACTTGTGACACTGCTTGTCTGATCAGTTCCTTTTGTGTGCCCATGCTTTAACCTCTTGTAAAGCACTACAACAATCTTATTTGTATTCTAAAAGCTTCAACTTCAATATCTATATTATCAACATATGATAAATATAGCTCTGCTGCTTTAACACTATGTTCTTCTTTTCTTATCTCTGGCTTTCACAACTCTTCTTATCACAAATGACCTTCTATAAGTATGTAATTCAAGTATGAGATCATGGGACCTATTAGAAAACTCTTCATAACATCCTTTTCAGCTCTACTAAGCACACAAGCATAATTACAACCACTCAAGTATAAACTAAATAGACGCGTTGCTTTACTGAGTCAGCTTCACCAATTTAACCATAACTTTGCAATCTTCTTGAAACACATTTGGTGCCTTTGGATTAATATCACCAGATCATAACTAATAATGAATATACACACACATATCCTGAAGATAGGTGCAACTCAAGAATACATCACATATGTCAGCCTTAAATTGTTATACTCCCAGAACTGTAACCGCCAATAATAGAATTACATATCTTTACTGAAACATGATATCTGGGTCTACGAGTATGAAGATAGCATAATAAACATGTCAAAAACATGTATCTATCCACACAAGTCTTCATGTCATCATATGGATAAGTACATACAAAAGTACTACTATGTATTATATGTTGTCATCAATAACAAACATATAATCAATCAACTATTCAGAATCAAATCTCCAATAGAGCCTCCATGGTCAACCTCTTTTGATAGGATCCACAACTGGATGATTGGAGCTTGCGAGTGTTTATGTTTGAAATACCATTAAATTAAATTGTATTGTATTAAAACATGGATTTTCAAATAATTATGTATTTTTGTGTTTAAACCTATTACGCTTTGAGAAGCAACCAATATATAGTAAGCCTGATATTAGGAGTGGTTAGCTCCAAGTTTAAAATCTCTATGAGATAACTAGACCAACTATAGGGACAAGACTTCCCTCAACACTTTTGGATCTACAAAACCAAGGTAGGTACACCTAATCCAGACAAAACTCAACTCTTTAAAACACTTTCTAATTCTGGATTCAAACAACATATGATGATAAGAAAGTACTAAATTCCAACCAAGAATTAATTGACTCTCCATTACCATGGTGGGATAACAACAAACAACTATAAATGTAAAGAATTCAGCAATTAGTTTGATTAAATTTAGGGACAAGATATAACCAAACCTATTAGACATATATCTCCATAGAATATACTAGTTCTAGATCAGTGCCTTATCCTTTGGGTAAACTCCTAAATAAAATATTGAAACTGAAACAAACTTTTGGTATAGACTCAAAGCCATAAACATAAAATCTCATAGACTACACACTACAAGATCCTTAAGTAAATAATCCAATAAGATCAATGTAATATCCAAAGCATTTTAATTTGATCTAAGATCAAAGACTTGTGGAATAGACATATGTATAAGAAAGACTTACACAGTAAGCCAAAAAACTTACAATTCAACAAATAGCACAAATGAGAGACTTAAATATGAGAAGACTTATATTAAGTATAATAAAATCTTGTTTTTGCATCAATATGACAATGAAATACAAAATAAAACAATATGTAAAGGATCATACAACTTTTTATTATCTCTTAATACAATCTGAAAAACATATGCTATACCCTAGACTAGAAACAAGTAGAAGCCTAATGCTTTCTACTATCCCAATTTTATAGCCTTTACTAAATGGTCTTGAAAATTCCTTTATAGGAATTGCAATGCAACAAGCTTCAGACCATATAGGGTTAGGGTTTACAACCAATAAATTCAAGCATTCAATTATGTGATCAAGTTGAAACCCTATCTTTCTCTTCAATCTATGCAAATCTAATCTAAAATCGATTGACATAGTCCATTTATGTGAACATAGTACCCTAAGGTGAAAAAAATTCTAAGCCATGATGTGGAGAGTAGCTGAACATAAATGCAGAAGAGACCAACACCACTCTATGAATTTATCCTTCTTATAATAAACTTGTACCTATCAATTATGGTTATAAATGCATCTCACCATATCATATTTCAACCCCTACATCGTTCAGCAACTATGCAAAGTCGACCCATAAGATTAGATCGCAACAATAATGGTTCTAAGAAAAAATATCAGTCGACAACCATGAAAACCCATTGAGAAAACATTTAAATATTTTAATTTCAGTTATAATGGTCACAAGTGGCATGGAAAATGACTCGGACAACTGATATTAAAACCCTTTTCAACTTTAAAACATATACATTGATATTTTTAAGTTACCAAGGCTCAGGATTTGATTATGCTAGGTTTTGCATAGGCATGATTCCTTGATAACTGGTGTAGGAGCACCCTCAATTTCATCCATTGCACTCACATCAATGGACCCAAATACAAATGGTTAGGGTTTTCATTCAATCTTGGATCCAATGTTATCAATAATACCTAAAGAGTAAGACAAGGGGACACTAAGTGATGTTATAACTTTGTTGTCCACTTGTGGGGAGCTCCTCTACTAGAGATTTATTTCTCTCTCCAAAACCTTCACTTGGTCTTCCTTAGGGTCTTTATCACTACCATAACTACATGATACCTCTTTGGTCCCCTAACACACTAGGATCTCTCCACCAACTTCAAACACTTCACTAAATGCTTCTCCATAGCCTTGCTCTTCCATGGCTTCCTTGATCACCTAACCATCCAAATGACATTCCCTCTTGTGATTTGGTTCCTTGAATCTTTCCTAAGTCCTCTAAACTCCCCTTGACCCAATCTTTATGATCTTTCAACCTAATTCCAATAAGGTTAAAGATTCTAGTCTTTTAGGCCTTGTAGCCTTTTTAGGCCAATTAGCCCTCCTAAACACTGAAAAGATGGATTTTCTCTAAAAATCCCTCAACAACCCTAGAATCTGATAACATATTATTTGTGGATTTTTCCTAAACTTAGATATTTTCTAGGTCTCCAATTCCCACACTATCCATACAATGGACTTTTACCAAAACTACTAAAAACAAGGGTTTCTAGGGCATCAAGACTGGTTTGGTTTCTTGAACTTCTTTAGCTGATCAATTGAGTTCCTTAGAACTTCTCCTTCCATAAAAATGTCTTCAATTCATGTCCCCAAACTCCTCAATCCTTTATTGGCACATACCAATCACTTAGCAACCTCCATTTCCTCTGCACTATTCAGTTACCCTTGCCAGAATAACCAGTACCTGCCTAGGGCCTTAATGTTCTCTTGATTTCCCTGCACACACAGACTCCACACACAATATCTACATAGTATATACAAGGATTTAATGTATCCAAAGTGTTCATGGGAGTTTAACCACATGAATACCAAGAAAACCCATATTTTACATGACTTGACTAAAACTGGTAAGTGAACTCACAAAATATGAAGAATTAAACAAAAGCTAACCAGAAAGAACAATTAACTAATCAAATGCCACAAAGATCTATGTAATTACATTTAAAACCCTCTCCATGCTTTCATTCAATCCATTCAATCCACAAAAGTTAATTACACTATAAATTGGTTCTTTCCAATAGCCAGTCCGTATAATATGAAATCTAACTATCAAATTAGGGTTGTAGTAACCTTATATACTCTCATCCCACATGTCTAGACCCTCTGGTTGGGATTTGGGCATCATAAAAGCTGATTCCTAAAATCTAGGAAATGTTGTCATGACAACTTTGACAACTTTTGTCAAAATGACACTTTCTCAACTTTTATAGGCCTATTTGGTTTCAAACATTACCAAATGACCTCAAATGACTTGAAAGAAATAAAAACTTGAAAATCTCCAATTTTTGGAGTTTTGGTCAACCCTTTGATGTTTTTGATATACACACGCATATCCTGAAGATAGGCGCAACTCAACAATACGTCACATATGTCGGCCTTAAACTGTTATACTCCCAGAACTATAACTGCCAATAATAGAATTACATATCTTTACTGAAACATCACATCTGGGTTTGCATGTATGAACATAGCATAATAAACATGTCAACAACATGTATCTATCCACGCAAGTCTTCATGTCATCATATGGATAAGTACATACAAAAGTACTGCTGTGTATTATATGTTGTCATCAATAACAAACATATAAGCAATCAACTGTTCAGAATCATATCTCCAACAGAGCCTCCATGGTCAACCTCTTTTGATAGGATCCACAACTGGATGATTGGAGCTTGCGAGTGTTTATGTTTCAAATACCATTAAATTAAATTGTATTGTATTAAAACATGGATTTTCAAATAATAATGTGTTTTTGTGTTTAAACATATTACGCTTTGACAAGCAACCAATATATATTAAGCCTAATATTAGGAGTGGTTAGCTCCAAGTTTAAAATCTCTATGAGATAACTAGACCAACTATAGGGACAAGACTTCCCTCAACACTTTTGGATCTACAAAACCAAGGTAGGTACACCTAATCCAGACAAAACTCAACTCTTTAAAACACTTTCTAATTCTGGATTCAAACAACATATGATGATAAGAAAGTACTAAATTCCAACCAAGAATTAATTGACTCTCCATTACCATGGTGGGATAACAACAAACAACTATAAATGTAAAGAATTCAGCAATTAGTTTGATTAAATTTAGGGACAAGATATAACCAAACCTATTAGACATATATCTCCATAGAATATACTAGTTCTAGATCAGTGCCTTATCCTTTGGGTAAACTCCTAAATAAAATATTGAAACTGAAACAAACTTTTGGTATAGACTCAAAGCCATAAACATAAAATCTCATAGACTACACACTACAAGATCCTTAAGTAAATAATCCAATAAGATCAATGTAATATCCAAAGCATTTTAATTTGATCTAAGATCAAAGACTTGTGGAATAGACATATGTATAAGAAAGACTTACACAGTAAGCCAAAAAACTTACAACTCAACAAATAGCACAAATGAGAGACTTAAATATAAGAAGACTTATAATAAGTATAATAAAATCTTTTTTTTGCATCAATATGACAATGAAATACAAAATAAAAAAATATGTAAAGGATCATAAAACTTTTTATTATGTCTTAATACAATCTGAAAAACATATGCTATACCCTAGACTAGAAACAAGTATAAGCCTAATGCTTTCTACTATCCCAATTTTCTAGCCTTTACTAAATGGTCTTGAAAATTCCTTTATAGGAATTGCAATGCAACAAGCTTCAGACCATATAGGGTTAGGGTTTACAACCAATAAATTTAAGCATTCAATTATGTGATCAATTTGAAACCCTATCTTTCTCTTCAATCTATGCAAATCTGATCTGAAATCGATTGACATAGTCCATTGATGTGAACATAGTACCCTAAGGTGAAAAAAATTCTAAGCCATGATGTGGAGAGCAGCTGAACATAAATGCAGAAGAGACCAACACCACTCTATGCATTTATGCTTCTTATAAGAAACCTGTACCTATCAATTATGGTTATAAATGCATCTCACCATATCATATTTCAACCCCTACATCATTCAACAACTATGCAAAGTCAACCCATAAGATTAGATCGCAACAATAATGGTTCTAAGAAAAAATATCAGTCGACAGCCATGAAAACCCATTGAGAAAACATTTAAATATTTTAATTTTAGTTATAATGGTCACAAGTGGCATGGAAAATGACTCAGACAACTGATATTAAAACCCTTTTCAACTTTAAAACATATACATTGATCTTTTTAAGTTACCAAGGCTCACGATCCGATTCTGCCAAGTTTTACATAGGCATGATTCCTTGATAACTGGTGTAGGAACACCCTCAATTTCATCCATTGCACTCACATCAATGGACCCAAATACAAATGGTTAGGGTTTTGATTCAATCTTGGATCCAATTTTATCAATAATACCTAAAGTGTAAGACAAGGGGACACTAAGTGATGTTATAACTTTGTTGTCCACTTGTGGGGAGCTCCTCTACTAGAGATTTATTTCTCTCTCCAAAACCTTCACTTGGTCTTCCTTAGGGTCTCTATCACTACCCTAACTAGATGATACCTCTCTGGTCCTCTAACACATTAGGATCTCTCCACCAACTTCAAACACTTCACTAAATGCTTCTCCATAGCCTTACTCTTCCATGGCTTCCTTGATCACCTAACCATCCAACTGAAATTCCCTCTTGTGATTTGGTTCCTTGACTCTTTGCTAAGTCCTCTAAACTCCCCTTGATCCAATCTTGATGATCTTTCAACCTAATTCCAATCCGGTTAAAGATTCTAATATTTTAGGCCTTGTAGCCTTTTTAGGCCAATTAGCCCTCCTAAACACTGAAAAGTTGGATTTTCTCTAAAAATCCCTCAACAACCCTAGAATCTGATAACATATTATTTGCGGATTTTTCCTAAACTTAGATATTTTCTAGGTCTCAAATTCCCACACTATCCATACAATGGACTTTTACCAAAACTGCTAAAAATAAGGGTTTCTAGGGCATCAAGATTGGTTTGGTTTCTTGAACTTCTTTAACTGATCAATTGAGTTCCTTAGAACTTCTCCTTCCATAAAAATTTCTTCACTTCATGTCCCCAAACTCCTCAATCATTTATTTGTACATACCAATCACTTAGCAACCTCCATTTCCTCTGCACTACTCAGTTACCCTAGCCAGAATAACCAGTACTCGCCTAGGGCCTTAATGTTCTCTTGATTTCCCTGCACACACAGACTCCAAACACAATATCTACATAGTATATACAAGGATTTAATGTATCCCAAGTGTTCATGGGAGTGTAACCACAGGAATACCAAGAAAACCCATCTTTTACATGACTTGACCAAAACTAGTTAGTGAACTCACAAAATACGAAGAATTAAACAAAAGCTAACCAAAAAGAACAATTAACTAATCCAATGCCACAAAGATCTAAGTAATATCATTTAAAACCCTCTCCATGCTTTCATTCAATCCATTCAATCCACAAAAGTGTTGGATGATGGCTCTGTATGTTAATTACACTATAAATTGGTTCTTTCCAATAGTCAGTCCGTACAATATGAAATATAACTATCAAATTAGGGTTGTAGTAACCTTATATACTCTCATCACACATGTCTAGACCCTCTGGTTGGGATTTGGGCATCATAAAAGCTGATTCCTAAAATCTAGGAAATGTTGTCATGACAACTTTGACAACTTTTGTCAAAATGACACTTTCTCAACTTTTATTGGCCTATTTGGTTTCATACATTACCAAATGACCTCAAATGACTTGAAAGAAATAAAAACTTGAAAATCTCCAATTTTTTGAGTTTTGGTCAACCCTTTGATGTTTTGGTTGACTTCTAGGTTCTAGACCCCTAGAATCAACTTGACTTAACAACTCACAAACTGTAATCACTTCTAATACTAAAACACACTTGGGACTTTATAACATAGTCCTTATTCATGGATGGTTAGCCAAACCAACCTACAAGTAAAAAATGACTAAAGATCTTCCTAAAGACCTTAGGGTGCTCCTGCACCATCCCCCCTACAACTACCAAGTCAAGGTACCTGTAGTGTCATGAACTCCTCAATAATTCCATGCTTCTTGAAGTCACTCTTAGCTATCAAGTGGCTTTTGACTCTAGTTGTTGTCTCCACTTCACTAGATGCTCCATATAGACTTTGTGTCTTGTCTTCTTCTTTACCCTTGAATCCAATATCTTTTTCACTTGTGGCTTGACCTATTCTAGAGTCTTGAACTCTTCCATATCCTTATGCACCTATGTATTGTATTGAAACTCATCCATATCTAGCCCCTTATACTTGATCAAATCCTTGACATTGAAGATTGGAGAAATTGACATCTCCTCACTGATTCTGCAATGTATACTCTACAAAATCACTATGAAAGTGATTCTCAGAATCTTTGCACACTTTGTAAATCTTTAAGAAATCTGAATCTCCCTCATATAGGTCTCTAAAACCTTCAACACCTATACTCTGCAACTAAATCTCCTAAATGGTGAGTATTTTCCTACTAAGGGAATTTGCAACTTTATTTTCCACCCCTTTATTATGTTTTATAGTGAAGGTATACGACTATAGGAACTCCATCCATTTAATATGTCTCAAGCTAAGCCTATCTTGAGTGTTTATGTAACTCAATGCTTGGTTGTCTGTAAAGACAAAAACTCTTTAGGCAATCGATAATTTCTCCATTTCTTTAAGCCTTGTATAAGATCATATAGATCCAAGTCATAGGAAGAGTACTTAGACTTATCCTCATTTATTCTTTCACTAAAAAATTCCACAAACCTGCCTTCTTGGCTTAGGACAGCTCCTACTACAATGCTTCTTGCATGACACTCCACAATGAATGTTTTTTTAAAGCTAGGTAACAACAATATAGGTTGAGTGGATACTTCTCTTTTCAACCTTTCAAACCCATCATTAGCTGCCTTAGTCCAAATTAATTTAGTCTTCAATCCTCCTTTGATAGTCCTCTAGGACTAGAGCACAAATCTCACTAAATCTCCTAATGAACTTCCTATAGAATTGGGCTAACCCATGGAAGCTCCTAACTTCAGTCCCTATCTTAGGAGGAGGCTAGTTCAATATGGCCTCTACTTTCTCTTTATCCATTTTCAAGTCACCCTTGGAAACTAAAAAGCCAAGGTAGACTAGTTCTTCCTTCATGAACTCACTCTTCTCAAGGTTTATGATGAGTTTCTCCTCCTACAACTTATTCAACACTAACTCCAAGTGTTTCATATGATCCTCTTATTTTTTACTGAATATGAGGATTTCATCTAAATAGACAACTACAAAAACTCCTATATAGTCCTTCAATACCTCATTCATCACCCTCATAGAGGTACTTGGTGCATTGGTAAGCCCAAAGGGCATAACTAATCATTCATATAACCCCTCTATGGTTTTAAATTTAGACTTCCATTCATCACCTTCCTTCATTCTAATTTGATAGTACCACTCTTCAAGTCAATTTTAGAGAAGTACTTAGCACCCCCCATGCAATCGATCAAGTCTTCTATTCTAGGAATTGGAAATCTATACCTGATAGTTATTCTATTTTATTGCCCTAGAATTAGTACACATCCTCCACTTACCTCCCTTCTTAGGATCCAACACCACTGGGACAGCACAAGGGCTTATGCTCTTCCTAATCAGTTCTTGATCCAACAATTCTTGCATTTGTCTGGCTATCTCCTTGTTTTTCTCTGGTGTCATCTTGTATGAATCTTTGTTTGGTAAGGATGCTCCTGGTATGAAGTCAATTTGATGACTTATCTCCCTCTTTGGTGGTAGTGAAGCTGGTGTAACCTCACATATTATGTCCTTGAACTGATCCAACAGTTCTCTCACTTCCTTTGGCATAGGTGCTTGCTTATGAATCTCCTCCTCCTTTGGCTTTAACAAAATCTCATAGCCAACTTCCTCATCCTTCATATTCTTTAAGAATTCATTCCCACTCATTAATAAGGTACTAGATTCTGCCTTCTCCACTATGTCTTCCTCTAGTAGGGATTGTATCTTGAATGTTATCACATTTTTCTTGAAGGAGTACTTATTATCTTTCCCATTATGGGTAGCTTATCTGTCATATTGCCATGGTCTACCAAGCAACAGATGGCAAGCATTCATTGGAAACACATCACATAGTATCCTATCATGATAATTTTCAATGGAAAATTCTACCCACACTTGTTCATTCACGAAGATGTTTTTGCCCTTTTTCAACCATGTAACTTTTTAAGGACACACATGTGGGATTTTGGTGAGTTTCAAATTCTCTACTACCTCCTTAGATATAACATTATATGTTGACCCTTAATCAATGATCACCTTGCACACCTTTCCCAATATCTTTCATTTCACTCTGAAAAGAGCCCTCCTCTACTTGTTCTCATCTTTGGTGGGTGTCTTGATTAGTATTCTTCTCAACATAAGGTGTTCTCCTTTCTCTGAATCCAGACTCACCTCTGATTGTTTAGAGAAATCTTCTTCTTAGACATAAGATATCTTCTTCTCCCCTTTTGAGGATGTTGGTTTATCTGGACACCTATATGTAGGGTGCCCCAACTATCCACAGTTGTAGCATTTCATAGAAGAAAAGTGAGAGCTTCTCCCAAAACTTCTTGATCTTCCTCTGCCACTATTATAAGAAATTCTTCCTCTATTATTGTACCACCCCTATTTCTTGATTCTTGTCATTTCTCTATATATCTGGAGTCACTTTGACCTCTATTGTCACTACCTATTCCACTTTAACCTCCTCTATGGCCACCTCTATTGGTTCTACCCCTTCCTCTACCTCTAGAGCTAGAATCTTGTCTCTTCTTGAGTTTCTCTTCCACTTTCAAAGCCATTTGAAAACAACTATGAATGGAAGTAAGGGTAAAGAGACTAAGTTATTCT
Organism: Thuja plicata; assembly: GCA_018584345.1. Taxonomy (NCBI): domain Eukaryota; kingdom Viridiplantae; phylum Streptophyta; class Pinopsida; order Cupressales; family Cupressaceae; genus Thuja; species Thuja plicata. The sequence goes on from MU226514.1 coordinate 884,384, forward strand.
TGGATGTTCCACCTTAATCCATTTAGGTACCTTGCAACTTTGATACTCTCTATCTCCTTAATTCTTGATCTAAGATAAATCTTTTGAAATTATTCAGTATAGGCTGGCACATCTAGATCTATTTGCCTAAGTTTCTACCTCTTTTATGCAGTTGAATGTCATAATCTTCTGGAAGGTAATTCTCCTTCACCTTTGCAACCATTGTTTTCCAATTTTCTATGGGCTTCTTGCCCTCTTTCTCTCTTTCCTCCTGCAAGAACTTCCACCATGTGAGTTCTTTCCCTCTTAGCCTTGACTTGGCTATCTTTACCTTTTGTGCCTCTGTAATCCCATCACACTCAAAATGATTCTCCATCCCTTCAAGCCATTCCATAACCATTTATGTATCCATCTTACTAGAGAACACTGGCATTCCTTCTAGATCCTTTCCACTCAATGCCTTGAGCTCCTTGAGGAATGGTTCCTCAGGTAGAAAAGGATTAGGATCTAGTTCTACCTCCTCTTTTGTTGGTTTCATTCCTTTATCTATTCCTTCATGCATCTATTCTCTCAACTTTCTTGCAGTCTCTACCACCTCTGACATCTTGATCTTCATCTCTTCCATTGCTTATTCAAGAAGCCTATTATTGATTTGTTTCTCTGACAAATCCTTGGCCAACTTTGTATTGGTCACCATGATGTTCTCACCTATGGATTCACTCCACTCTGACATACACTAATCCACTCCCAAGCCTTTCAATGGCTCTGATACCAATTTGGTGGGGAGCTCCTCTCTTAGAGCTTTATTTCTCTATCCAAGACCTTCACTTGGTCTTCCTTAGGGTCTCTATCACTACCCTAACTAGAGGATACCTCTTTGGTCCTCTAAAACACTAGGAGCTCTCCACCAAATTCAAACACTTCACTAAACTCTTCTCCATAGCCTTACTATTTCATGGCTTCCTTGATCACCTAACCATCCAACTGAAATTCCCTCTTGTGAGTTGGTTCCTTGAATTTTTCCTAAGTCCTCTCAACTCCCCTTGATCCAATATTTAGGATCTGTCAACCTAATTCCAATTGAGTTCAACATTCTATTCTTTTATCCCTTGTAGCCTTTTTAGGCCAATTAGCCCTCCCAAACACTGAAAAGTTGGATTTGCTCTAAAAATCCCTCAACACCCCTAGAATATGATCACATATTATTTGTGGGATTTTCCTAACCTTAGATATTTTCTAGGTCTCCAATTCCTACACTTTCTGTACAGTGGACTTCTACCAAACACCTAAAAATAAGGGTTTTTAGGGTTTGAAGATTGGTTTGGTTTCTTAAACTTATTTACCTAATCAATTGAGTTCCTTAGAACTTCTCCTTCCATAAAAAGGTCTAAAATTAATGTCTTCACACTCCTCTATCCTTTATTGGTACATAGCAATCACTTAGCAATCTCCATTGCCTCTGCATTGTTTAGTTACCCTAGCCAGAATAACCAGTACTCGCCTAGGGCTTGCATGTTCTCTTGCTTCGCCTACACACATACACTCCACACACCATATCTACATATTATATACAAGGATTAAATGGATTCCAAGTGGTCATGGGATTTGAACCATGGGAATACCAAGATAATCCATCTTTTACATTACTGGAGAAAAACTGGCCAGTGAACTCACAAAATATAAAGAATTAAACAAAAGCTAACCAAAAAGAACAATTAACCAATCCAATGCCATAGAGATCTAAGGAATTACATTTCAAACACTCTTTATTCTTTCATTCAATCCATTCAGTCCACAAAAATGTTGGATGATGGATCTATATGTTAATTACACTATAAATTGGTTCTTTCCAATAACCAGTCTATACAATATGAAATATAATTGTCATATTAGGGTTTTAGTAACCTTATATACTCTCATCCCACATGTCTAGACCCTCTGGTTGGGATTTGGGAATCATAAAAGCTGATTCCTAAAATCTAGGAAATGTTGTCATGACAACTTTGACAAATTTTGTCAAAATGACACTTTCTCAACTTTGATGGTCCTATTTGGTTTCAAACCTTACCAAATGACCTCAAATGACTTGAAAACTTGAAAATATCCCATTTTTGGAGTTTTATCAACCCTTTGGCCATTTGGTTGACTTCTAGGTTCTAGGCCCTTAGAATCAACTTGACTTAAAAACTCACAAACCCTAATCATTTCTAACACTAAAACACACTTGGGAAGTTATAACATAGTAATTATTCATGGATGGTTGGAAAAATCAACCTACAAGCCAAAAATGACTAAAGATCTTCCTAAAGACCTTAGGGTGCTTCTGCACCATCCACCTTAGTCAATTTGGAAAATTTTGGGTAGAATATGATAGAATAGTCTAGGGAATATAAGGAAGGGTAGGAATGTCATTTTTGTCCTTCTAAGGTCCCCTATGGAATAAAAACACCAAAATTTGCAAGTTTAGTTACAATTGACAACTTTTGCAAAAAGTTGTCAATGTTGCATGATGCAACTTTTGCAAAACAATTATATAAGCAAGACAAAGACAAGCATAGTAGAGATGTTTAGTTGTAGGTTGGAGACTTAGTGTGGGCATATTTGAAGAAGGAAATATTTCCTAAGGTAAAGCACACTATAATACTCATGAAGAAAGTAGGACCATGTCTAGTATTGAAGAAACATGGGTTGAATGCATATGAGATTTAACTACCCTCACACCTTGGTATCTCCCCTATATTCAATTTTTGTGATCTAACCCCATATACAGGTGATGTGAATGTAGGTTCTCAAGTACAGGTGGAAGAGCTTGAAGAGGATATTGTAGGTATACCCTCTCATGTACCAAAGAAGATTGAGAAGATCTTGGACACCAAGATCATCAAACAAACAAGAAAGAATCTTTACAAGAAATATTTGGTCAAATGGAAAGATAGTCCTGAGGAGGAATCTGTATGGATGGATGAACAAGAAATTCAGAAGCATGGTTGTAGTTTAGAAGACATCATCTCAAGAGGACTTGAGATCAATTTGGAGTATGGTGTAGGAGCATCCTCAATTTCATCCGTTGCAAGCACATCAGTGGACCATAACACAAAGGGTTAGGGTTGTGATTGGATCTTGGATCCAATTTTATCAATAAGTCCTAAAGTGTAAGACAAGGGGACACAAAGTGATGTTATAAAAGTAGTTGTCCAACTTATTCAATTTGGACAATTTTGGTTAGGAATGTCATTTTAGTCCTTCTAAGGTCCCCTATGGAGTAAAAAAACCAAAATTTTCAAGTTTAGTTACAATTGACAACTTTTGCAAAAAGTTGTCAATGTTGCATAATACAAATTTTGCAAAATGTTGCAACTTCTGAATCCCAATGTTCACAACCACTTTCATCAGTTGGAACCACTTGGGAAAGGTATGAAAAGGTGGAAAAAACTTACTCCAAAGTTGGAGTGGATGAATTGTAAAGTTTTTGCATTGAAATCAATAAAATTCAAACTATTTTCTGTATTCCGAACTATATTTATGAGTTGTACAGATCTATACGGATCCCAATGAACCATTGAAGGATTGGAAAAGTTGATCTAGTGTCTTGGTTTCATATTCCAATTGGTTTTTAGTCTTGAAGTGCAGGGGATTGAAATCTATCTTGTTTTGATTACCCACTGGCCTTAGGATGGCCCTAACTAGGGTTTTGATACAAATTTGCTCTTTTCCAAAGACTCCACCATGGGAAAATTCTAAGCCTTTGGGGAGAGAAAGGGGGAGGATGTAATTTAAGACTCTTGAGGAATTAAATCAAGATACATTTGATGGAAGGAGGAATGATTGAACTCTCTGGACAGGCATCTACATGTGACTATCTAGAATTACATTTTTGAGGTACAACTCAGGAGGGGGTGGAACGGAAGTCTAAATCCTTGGATTTGGATGTTTTGTGTGATCCCAAAAGTGTTCCAATTGGTGGATATGAAATTGAATCTATATTCAAGTACTTGATTTGTAAAAGTTGTCTATTAGCCCTATTAGGCCTAAGAGAGAATTAAGGAAAATAGGAATTAGGGGATTGGTTAAGAGTCCTATCATAGAGGGTGTTGTTGGTGGATATATTGGAGAGTTTGAGGGTGGTTAAGACTTTCTGTGGTGGAGTTCCAAGTAATTTTCCTTAAGAAATCCATATTTTCTCCTTGTAGCCCTATGTAGGCTTAGGTGTCTAAATTGAATCTCAGACACACCTTAGTGCGGTATTTGTGTTTCATTTCATCTCAAATGGTGGTATAAAATTGATATAACCCTTCATCCATCCCCGGAATAATTGTTTCTAGTTGTGTCATATTGTGCCCTTAAGGGTGTTGAAGATCTGATAGAAGACTTAGTCTTGTCATTGTGGGTTTTGGGAACTCTTTAGTAGAACCCTAGATTATGTGGGAGTGAGGTATTGTGAACCTCTAGTGAGTCAATTTTACATAGTTTGGGGCTTTGCTCCAATAAATATCTTCCCTACATATTTTCTTTAATGGTTTGTGCCTGCCATTGGATTAAAATCAACTTACCATGCCTTTACCTTTCTTTAATTCTGGTCAGGTCCCATCTTTATCTATGTGTTATGCAGGCACAATGCCTGAAACACTATCTAAAATCATCTTCACTTTAAGGCTTCACATCCATCGTCAAATCAAAACTAACCTATCTGACCTTTACTTTATCTTTGGCTTCATAACTGGAAGTCTGACTAACTTGGATAAGACCCATGGCTACCAAGCATAATACCTCAAAGATTAGATCTTGTGCATCTTCTTCATAAGGATTTATGCCAACTACATGATCTACCTATACTTTATTTATCATTAACTCATCCTCTCTCTAGCCCCACAATCACAGGAGGACAGGTGTCAGCCAGGAGCAATGCCTTAAAGAATAGATCTTGCACACTTTACCATTAAGGCTTTGCGATGACCATTAGATGAAATCTAACATGACTACAACTTACCAACCGCAGGTGCCAACTCCTGGTTAAGAAACATGTGATGCAGGTGCAATGACTTGATGATTATTTTTTGATCATCTTATCTTTAAGGAAAAGTTCCAACCACAAGATCAAATATATCTTGTCTGAACTTTACCCTTATTACCCTATCATTGATCTAGACTGACTTGGGACACATGGTGCAAGTGTGTAATGCCTCAAAGGTTAATTACCTTCATCTTTTTCCTTGAGTTAATGTGTCGACCATCAGATCTAACTCACACTTGATCTTGACTCATAACCTACCTTTAACCGTTAGTAATTTATTTATTCATGTCTCTAAGTATTTGAATAAAATATTAACCCTTGAAATTATCTGGAGATTGCATGCACACCACAAGATCAAAACTTCATCCATAGACCTCGCTAGATCACTGAATAAAAACACTAACTTTGAATTTATCTAGTGATTCAATGCCAATATCACATCTAAATCTTGAGCAACAACCTACGCATAATCTCTAAATCTGAAAAGCATATTCCTTATCATTCTGAGATTAAGAGATAGAGGGCCTACCAAGAACACATGGAAATCAGGCACAATGCCTTGAATACTATCTGTCATGCATCTAATCTTTAAGGCCTCATGCCAACCAAAGGATCCTCTAAGACTTAACCACTAATTAATGAACCACGAATGGGCCTAAGACCTAACAAATTTCCACATGTTCGCTAGGCTTGATGCCTTAATGAATGAAAACCATGCATTTCTTGATCTAGGAAATGTGTTAACCACATGATCAAATCCAACTTGCTCACTAATTAACTTTTCTTGATCCTGAACCATGGTCCCACAAACTGCCACTTGTCACATAGGTGCAATGCCTTGATGGGTAAAAGGAGATCATCTCTCAATCAAGGCGTAAGGCTAGACATAGGACTAAAATAGACATGCTCAGTAGATGCATTATAGATAAAGTATTTTAGGAACACAGACTTAGGAAAAATTAAAATGCATCTCGCTTGACTTAGGAAATAAAGTATATGGCCCTACCGACAATGACTTAGAAGACATGACATAAGCGACTTAAGTTACATGAAAAATAAATTCATTTTACAATAGCTCAGGAGGGTTTAGGTTTTAAGCAAGATTTTGCACCAAGGTTTTACTTCTAGAGACTGAAGGAAAATGTATGGAACCATGAAAACTTTGCATCATAATGAGAAAATATATTAATATGAATAAGGATGTGTGATGATCCTAATTCTAAGGTTGCTTGGCTTAATTTTGCATATTGAAGCTATTATAGATGTCTGAGTGAAAATTTGATTTTCTAGAGTGTGACAACTATGCTTGATAGAGAAAGCTTCTATTCTTTGTGGTATCTTACAAGCAATGAAGATTTAGGCAATGCAATCTTAAGAGAGGACAAAAGGAACATAGGTGAATTTTTTCTATTGATCACAATACTTGGAACCATGAAAAGTTTGAGAGGGTCTAACAATGGCTCCATCAAGGGATGCATGCCTCTTGCAGGCATTGAAAGGATTTAGTATTTTTGGGATAAGTAGACAACCTACAAAAAAATAGGAAACCTAACCTAAAGAAAAAACTAAAATAGAAAGAATATATACAGACTTAATTGTTCATGGATTTTTCAAACTTCAAGAAAAGTAGAACTTCAGGAACTATTCATGAACCGATAATTCCAAAAAATTTCCAGTCAAATCCTCCAAGAGGTATGAATAAGGAACCCCACTTTCTAACAATTATATATGGTCCCTATTATCACTTTTTCTTGCAACACTTACCTAATGATGATAGCATACCTTATATACTTGAATGCAACCTCTTTTAGGAAAGAGAAAGACTAATTGCTGAGGTATTTGATAACACTGGGGATACCAATTATCACCTCCTTCATTTTTGAGCTCCATAGACTCAAGGAGGTATTACCTATTTAAAGATTACTGATACTTCAGCCCATGTATTTAGTGGATTAATTCATTCACTGGTTATGTAACTAAAACCTCACTGTAACAACTTATATAATACTTTAGAGATTGCAATGATTGATCTAAAATAGAGTATTATAAGCCAGGCTATGGTTTTGATAACATGAACCAATGAGACAAGGATTTTCATCCTTCTTCCTTTTGTTTTTAGGAGGGATAACCTAATGATTCACTCTTCAAGGAATCACTAAAATGGACACTGTCCTGTTGACATGAGTCCTTACTGAGTTCAATTTTTTTGTTCTTAGTAATAGAAGTGTTTTGATTGAAATAATTTTGAATAGTTTTGAAAACTTGGATGATGATGGATTATCAAACCAAAACCTAGATTAGTGCCTATCCTTTGGGTTACAGTGTCAATAAGCCCAAGTCTCATAGAAACAAAATACTATAAGCTACCTTACAACCTACATACAATTCAGATAAACTTCCTTACAAATTATCTAGTTACCTCTAAAATATTGTATCAAATCTTTAAATACTGATATGCTCCCTGAAACTAACCACAAAACTTAGTTCTTTACATGAAAGAAACTTGTAAGTAATTAAATAGTTACCTTGTAAAAAAAATGCTTCAGACTGCCTTACAACCTTAAGCATAAAAAAGCATACACAAGAAATAAAGAGACAACAATAGAGAAGAGTAAAATTGCATCGTATTTTATTGATATGATCCTTCTTTCATACATGAAAAAGCTTTGAAGCTTGAAAACATAGACACAAATCTAGAAAGTCTGATTTTACAATATATTTCATCCTTCCCACAAAATACAACCTTTTCCTATTTATAGGTCCCTAACCATCTTGGAATCCATTTTCTTTTAGGATGCAACAAGCCTCGGATGGTCTTAGAAAACCTAACCCTAAAACTATAGAAAAGATAAAAATAGATAGAAGAAGTGGTGGAACGACGAAGTCAAGAGATGAAATCAGATATTCTTTGTTCTTCACCTGATCTGGTGACTTCATTCTGGAAGTATACATAGTAGCTGGTAATATTTATGTTGAGTCTAGATGACCATGCTTATATACTCACCTACACTTTCCTTTAGTAAAAACTGACTTCATTATCTTTAATAGTGAAGCACCAAGTGTTCACCTTTACTCATCGTCCAAGACTTCTTCCTCAACTTTTGGCTTCTTTCTCTTAGGCATGGTCATCAATTCCCATTCTTTCACTTCATCATCGATTGGCCACTTGAAATCTTGAGTGCCCTGTACTTGTGCATTTTGCCTATCCCATCTAACATCAGTGATGTTCTTAACATCAACTAGAAACTTATTGATATCAGTTTCTGCCTTGAAAGCTTCATCCAAGATCTTATTGAATCCTTCAATATCCACATTTGACCCCAAAATAAATGCCTTGTCACTAGGCATTTTGCTGTCAAATTCATTCCTCCAGACATCCAAAGCTTTTACTTGATCATCATCTCCCCTTAAGGAAGGAACAAATCTATTAAAATCAATAGAAAAGAGGCTTAACTTAACCTCTATTTGATTTAATTTTCCTTTAAAGAATGAGAGAGAAATATTGACCCTTTTGATCTCATCTTCCACCTCCATTACTATCTCTAGCAAATCTAACCTTAGGGCTTGTAAAGATGCAATCTTCTCAAACAATTGTACCCTGGTGGACTACTTGGTAAAATAGGGGTTCAAGATAGCAAGATAGCCCATCACCTCTGTATGTAAAGCTAGAAACTAATTATAGGCATTAAGTACAACATCAGTCTTATCTTTCAAGACTTCAATTCTATGTTGTAGAACACCTCTTAATGCTCTCAAGGCAACTTCATTCTTCTTTTGTCCTATATCCTCCTTCTCAACCACCTCTTCTAATTTTTCCTTGTCTTCAATTTGTAAAGGCTGTGGTTGTACAGGCACATACATCACCTCAGGCTTCTCTTCCAATTACTTCATTAATATTTTTATCACTAGATCTTGCTGGTGTAGCTGGATATGGCACATTTCCTAGTCTTTAGCCAATGCACTTGTTTCTTCTAACAATGTGCTACAATTATCAGACAACTGTTTAGTTTTGTCCTCATTTAAGTGAGCCCAGTGTGTCATGATTTGGGATATTTACAAATCCCTTATATTCTACACAGACCAGACTATTTGATTACCCACCATGTTTTCTTGAATGTTTACTAGCTGAGGCTTTTGATCCGTTGGGCATAGGCTCCACATTGCAAAAGCCTAAGATTTTGGGCTATACCCAAATCCTTTGATTACATCTCCCATATGCACTTCACTGGCCATCTTTAGATCAGGTTGCTTTCTTATTTGGTCAATTATGAAGGCAGATGCTAAATCCCATCCCTCAGCCAATAATATGCCACTGCCTAACACCAACTTCCTAGCCTCCTCAGGTGAGATGTCCTCACTTTCTGGGTCATAAGCCTGCAGGGCCACTAAGGCCTCATTTGTTATTGTCTCCTTTCCATCAATAGTCAATTGAGCTCTTATCTGCTTCTTCTTATACCATCTTAGGAAGTCTTTAAACTCCTCAGTTTTGACAAAGTTGTCATCACTCAAAAATTGATGTTGATGGATCAATCTTTCATCAACACAAGCCTTAAGGGGCAATTCAACCTTCTCCTCCAAATCAGGTTGTTGCTTCTTGCCTTCCCTAATCATTTTTCTCAGGTTATGGTCATATAACCTATTTCCTGGCACTAGGGCTCTTGCTTTATCCTTTTTCTTCTCCTGCCCCTCAACTGAAGGCTGACATATCTCCATATTTTGCCTCTTAGCAGCAGGCTCTTCTAAATCATTAGGTTGTGTGGCCACTGTTAAGTCAACAATGTGGTCCTCTTCTCCCTGGAGCTATGGCATCTCAGCAACATCTTGCTCAGGTTGAACATATCTAGTAGGATGGGCGTAATCACTATCACTACTGCTATCATATTCAAACTTTGAGTGGTCTGGCCCTTAGGCACCTTTCTTATCAAGAACTGTCTCAAGCTGTTCACTAAGCACATAAAAATTATCGATCATGGCCTTTATTTTGTCAAAATATGGGAGATCAAGGTAGAAACCCCCAAAAGCTAACCCATTTCTTTTGATTTGCCTTTCAAGGTTCAACAACTCTTGAATCCTTGTTCTTCTTGTCTTTATCTCATCTTCATCAAGAATGCTCCTCTTTGCATCCTCCTCAATAAATTTACAATGGACATTGGTATTGGGGATTGTGGGAGTATACAATTTCCTAACTCCTATCATGAAGCCTTTAGGGTCAATGTATCTGTAAGCTGCTACCCCCATTCTACACCCTTCTAACCATTGGCTAACTGCATCAATAGCACCTTTACCAATTGTGAAATTGAAAATTCTGAATTGTCTAGGGGTCAAGGTCCCCTTCTTATGTGGTGCAAAGTGCTCATTATCTATTAACAACATTTGCCAAATGAATTCCATTGCTGCCACCCTTGCTGGTACATGGTAAGGAAAGATATGAGGGGGATGAATACACCCATATATCCTGATTATGGTATAGTTTTCTTCTAAGAAGAAAACACCCCAATTGTGGTCTCCCTCCCATTTCTCAGAGTAGTCATATGGCCTTAGCAGTTGCATAACCTTAATTGGGACCCTTGTCCTGCTGATGTCTAGACTCTGTATTATTGGATACACAATCCAATTGTGGAAAGCACAATAATCACAATTCTTAGATGTATAATTCCAAACACTCACCCAAAATTGGATAGGATTAGGTCCATCTTGATAAAACCTCTGAGGAGCCAAATTACTCTCATCCATGATCACAAAATTTAAGTATAAGAGTAGATGCATGAGGATGGAATAATGGAAGAACTTGGGTTCCTTTTCCTTAGGGTATTTCATCTTGTTCTACCTTGCTATGAATCCCTCATACATCTAATCTATAATATGCTGAATATAATCATAACTGGTGCTAGAATGCACCTCCTGTAAATCCAACACCATCATCAATATCCCAGCATTAATCTTCTCTGCTTCCCCATCTATCCCTAGCACTCTACATAGGGCATAGGCAATGTACTTTATGTAGAAGTGCAATTCCTTGTAATAATAAGGGATTTTCCCACACATAGGATCCAAATACTTCCTCACCTCCTTAAGCATATGCTTCTGCAACTGTCCTCTAGCAATACTAGGCTTCAACTTATATCTTTGTTCCTATTTAGTCATGTCAATTCTGGTGGACATGGTGCTATACAAACCAAAAGCTTGCATAAATGAATTTCTATTTAGGACGAGTAGAGCAGTGCCATCATTCCTCTTAATCATCTTAGATAAGACATCATAATGATTGGCAAGGCCTAAGAACAAATCTACATCTATGTACACATCAGGAACTATCAGTTTAGCTAAGCCACAAGCCCAAGGGTTTGATACTAGGACAGGTTTATTAGAATTCTTTAAAAAGTAGTTAAAAGGGGAAAAATATGTTGTCCCCAGAGTATTAGCATCTCTGATATCGCAGTAGTCATCTTTAAGTAGATTAGCATCTACCCTCCTATTATAAGTTGATCTTGGCAATAATTTGAGGAATTCATTTGATAAATTTCATTTTCCCTTTGTCTCTTCATCTGCCTTTTCACTCCTGCCACTGGTTGAAGCTACACTAACTGCTCTCCTCATGTTTTCTATTCTTGAATCCCCTTATTTTTTTTACCGATATTGAAAAAAATCTATCTTTCAAGATTCACTTACTCCTTTGTGCACAATTCTCAGGAATTCAATGACTTTTAATCAATGGAAAACTCTGTAATTCTCTGAATTCTTCTCTCTTCTCAGAACACTTAGCACTTCTTCACTCTAAAACTCAAAAAGCAAGATAAGTTTAAAATGAGCCTTCAATCAGTTCTTTATGGTAACTGTTCCCAGTACATGGCTCATCATTTGAAAAAACATCAATTCTATCTTTAATTTAGCATGCTATGAAATTAATTGAAAACATAGCTTTAGTTTGATGAGTGTGACAGGAAATCAAATTCACAAATCTGAATCCTTAGAAAAACCTTATAAAATTTGAATGAGATGACATGTCTTCATGTGATTGGCTCTCTATCATACATCTAAGCTACCCTTTTTTACATAGTAATCAAGATCTGAGCCTGTCATTGGACGATGAATGACTCACATTGTCATATCAAATACTGCCACCTTTTCTGAATATTTGATATCAGGTGACCACGTGACTGTATATAGTCTCTTTGTCACTGACCCAAGTTCTTAACACATGATTCTTCTGGAGACTCAGTGACTACATGACGTTCCTTGTCTTAGTTAACCAAAGTTACCATCTGGCGGTCACGTGACAATGAAGAAATTAAAGTCACTGGATGTTAGAACTAACTCACATCCATTTCAGAGACTACATGACTAACTGCTATCCTTGGCTTTCATGGTTATCTCCGAGTCGTTGAGTGTCTTCTTTCTTTCACAAGACCCCACGACAACCCCTAGTCGCCTAATCACAAAACACAAATGCTAAATGTCAAAATCCCTTAGAGACAATGTGACAGGTACTTTTACCCTTTGGCCCATCTGACGACTATGCAACATACCCTTATCTCCAAGTCGTGAGCACTTTTCCTTTTGGACTCTTTTATTCAAAGAATTTGCAACCACCGTAGGATCTCTTAATCACTTCATCTGACAGCTCCTGCTAAATCACCAAGTAATCTATCATACCCTTAAATTATTCAGAGACTATGCGACAAGGAAAGACCTTTATACTTAGTCTCATAATCGCTGAATAATTTCTTACCATTTGATGACCATGCGATAAGAACTTAGTCAACTTATGCCTGGACACTGTTAGAGTAATAGTGCATTTGCCTTTATAATTAAATCACTTTGGTTTAATTATTAAAGCTAACTATTATTCTATTCACTTAAGCTTGTCATTTGTAGGTGTATAATAATTAATATGTTTTATTAATTATTAAATGCACAAACCTAGCTTTCTCTGGCTTTAAGGTTTCTCACCTTATATGTCACTTTTGTAATTATTGTATTTACTTTTTTGGGAAATAATAATTCTCTCTCACTCTGCTGAGATTTTCCAAACGCTTGCATCTTTCTCATAGGTTTCTATTTAGCTTCAGGTATTTTGCATGCAGGTGTTCTTAGCGAGCTGTGAAGTTAGATTTCTCAACTTCTACATGGTATCAGAGCCACCTTGTCGCTGCCTAGGTTGAAGGTTTTCAAAGCCACAATTCAAAGATGATAGCCACAGCTTCTCTGGGGTATTTTCTATCAATTTGAAGGAGGCACTATTTTTTGGAGTTGTTTGAGCAAAAACAGACTCCACCATTGCATTCAAAAGGCTTGGGAGGGTCGAAATACATATAAATTTTGACTATTTTGGCTACTGTGACCCGAAGCAAAATTTGTTGGCCTATTAGGGCCATATGGGCTCCAAAATTGAGGCAAAACTTGAAAAAAATAAATTTAAAACGCATTTTTTATGCTAATAGGGGCGCTGCCAGTGCACGCCACCACCGCGCCACCCGCGCGCCGCCCTGCGGCCACCGCGCTACCACCCGAGCCCACCGCCGCCACAAGGCCACTCGGCCGCCACCTGCGCTCGGCCCACCCACCGCCACCTCCCCTCTCATCCGCCACCTCCACCAGCCTCGCCACCCATGGGCCACCACCATGCCGCCTGACATCCTGCGAAGGCCATACGGTCGTCAAATTATTTTGCAAGACTGTGTTTTTCTAGAGAGTGTGTTTTCTGGGGGTACTTGTGGTTTTTTTGCCATATCTTGGGCATACAGTGTCCTTTTTTAGAAAAAAAAATATCACTGGAAAGGTGTTTTTGAGATGGACGCAATGATGGTGGTCTTGTTTGCTTATTTGGCTATCTGTTTTCTTACTTTTGGCATTGAAGTAGAGGCTTCATTTTCCTTCCTCTCTATATCTGGTGTTCAGGTTTTTTCTCTAGTTTTTCGTGCTTTTAGTAATTGATTATTTTTTGTATGGGGGTTAGAATAATACATTATGGGGGGTGCTTTTTCTTTCTGTCATTTACATTCAGAAATTGACCCTTCTACTTCTATCTTTTTCTTCTCTCAATGTCGAACCCCTCTGTGGCCCGGCTGAAACCGCACAATTACCACACCTGGAAAGCACACATGACTAGGCTACTCATGTCATGTGGCTTATGGTCATGCCTAGATGAACATCAACCTATCCTACAACATCCTTTTGAGATTATTCAGCACAGGAATAAGATGGATGAAGCCATGGGCTTGATTGCACTAAATATTTCTAACAGTCTCCTCTTTCACTTGGATGGTCTGACCACTTCTAGGGCCATTTGGGGCAAGTTTTTAGATTTGTTTAGCACTATAAATGAGTTTCGGGCACTACAGCTTGATGTAGAGCTGACTACTTTGACACCTACCAATTTTCCCACCATTGAGGACTTCTTGATGAAGTTCAAGTCTTTGCGCTCAGTTTTGGAGGGATGTGGGAAAACCAAGACAGATGATGAGTGTATCTTCTTGATACTCTCAAAGTCGCGAGGATAGTATCAGATCTTCTCTTCCAATTTCTACTCCACCATGGATGCTTTGAGTGCTAGACACACCATGCCTTCTTTTGAGACATTCTATGATCGGTTGACATGGGAACAGACAAAGATTCAACAAATGGATGCTTTTGGCTCTTCTAGCCAAGCATTGGTTGCTCAGTCTTCACAGGGGAAACCAAAATAGAAAGGAAAACCAAAGAAATATTCTGCAGGCAATGAGTCTTCCTCCAAACCTACACAGAAAAATGATTCAAAACCTCCAGCTAACCCTTCCAAGGGTAAATCTTCTTCGAAGTCTACTAAGTCTTCCTCCAAGACCAAGAAGAAATCAGTTGAGACCTGTAGCTTTTGTGGAAAGGATGGACATCCTGTTTCTAGGTGTTGGAAATGTTTGGAGGCTTTAGAGGAAGCCATGTAGGAGCATCACATTTCAGCTCCTCAGTCCACATCCTCCCCTGTAGGGAAAGGTCATGCTCTTATTGCACGAGCTATGACTTTTGGGCCCACCTGGATTCTTGATTCTGGTGCTTCTCACCACATGACTCACACTCAGCAGTTGGTCACCTCACTTGCTCCTTATGCCACTTCACAGATTGTTGTTGGGAACTCATCTCATCTTTCTATTTTGGGTTCTGGTTTTGTTACATTAGCTGGGGGTTCTCTTCAGGATGTTCTCTTTATCCCTGAAATTTCGATGAACCTTCTATCTATCTATCAGATTTGCCACTTTGGCTCTGCTAAGACAGTTGAGTTCTCACCACATGATGTGGTCATTTGGGACTTACATGATTCTGAGATGATTGTGGCTACTAGGAGTGTTGACACTGCATCTGGACTATATAGATTTGATGGATTTGAGTCTTCTACTGGCACATGTTCCTATCTTATAGCACATGCAGATTCAGTGAACAAACTTTGGCATGAGCATTTGGGCCATGTCAATTATAGATATCTTCAACAAATGAGCACATAGGCACTTGTTCTTGGGCTTCCATAGATTACTTGCAGTGATGGGGTTTGTTAGGGTTGTGTCCTTGGCAAACAACATAGGGATCCTTTTCCTCAGGGATGAGCTACTCGTACATTGGCACCATTGGAGTTGATTCATAGTGACCTCATGTCATTTCCCACTCCTTTTTATGGTGCTAGATATGTGCTTACTTTCATTGATGACTTGTCTAGGCACACATGGGTGTACTTTTTGAAATACAAGTCTAATGTCTTTGATTTATTTTGAGTCTTTAAGACATTTTTGGAGAAGCAATCTAGTCTTTTTATTCACCAGATATGCACAGATAATGGGGGGGAGTATGTGAACCAAGATTTCAAGGATTTTTGCTTTGAACATGGTCTTTAGCATCAATTTTTAGTGCCCTACATGCCTCAGCAGAATGGTGTGGCAGAGAGAAAGAATAGAACACTTTGGGAGATGGCTAATTGTATGATACAGTCCAGGTCCATGGATTCGTCTATTTGGGCAGAGGCAGTCAATTGTGCCAACTATATTCAGAATCAGATGCCTCACAAGGTAGTTTGAGATATGACTCCTAAGGAGGCTTGGTCTCATGTCAAGCCTGATTTATCTTCATTCTGAGTTTCTAGTAGTGAAGCATGGGCATTTGTGCCTGATGCTCAGAGGAGAGCGATGGAGTGGAAGAGCTGACACCTCATTTTTGTTGGATACTGTGAGGATGTTAAGGCATATAGGTTGTTTGACCCTTATTCTAGAGAGGTCCTATTTTGATGGGATGTCCAATTTGATGAGTGCCTTCCTACAGTAGATACCCCACTTCTAGAGTCTACTTCACTTACCACTACTCCCTCATCTCTTCCAGCTTTGTTTCAGGATAATGAGGATGATGATCTTGGTGATCCCCATTTACCTCCACCATAGGATCCTCCACAAATGCCTAGATGGGCTTGTGTTATAGTTGATGCTGCAGGATCTCTGGCTGGTGACCCTTCCACCTCTCATCACACCCAGTCTCATATTGCAGGTTCTAGTCTTCTGAGTCATGCTATTTATGGTGACCCTCAGACATTTGGGGTAGCGACAAGACATACTGAGTGGGACAGTGCTATGGAGGAGGAGTATTCTTCTTTGATGAAGAATCATACTTGGGATCTTTGTTCTCTTCCTAAGGGAAGAAAGTTAGTGCGATGCAAGTGGTTGTATCATACTAAGTTTGTTGCTGATGGTTCTATTGATAAGTACAAGGCACATCTTGTTGTGAAGGGTTTTTCACAGGTTGAGGGTATTGATTACACTGAGACATTTGCCCATATTGCCAAGATGAACTCTATCCACCTTGTCTTATCCCTCGCAGCTTCTCAGGGATGGCCCATTTTTTAGATGGATGTGAAGAGTGCCTTCTTGCATGGTGATCTTTGTGAGGATATTTACATGGAGTAGCCTCAGGGATTTGTGCAGGATTCCTCCTTGGTTTTCAGACTTTGGCATTCTTTGTATGGTCTCAAACAGACCCCTCGGGCTTCGTATGAGAAGATGGAATCCTTTCTACTTTCTAAAGGATTCACATGGTGTCATTCTGATCCTACAGTCTACATTCAGCATCTTGAGGATGAGGTTTTGATCCTTGTGCTATATGTCGATGATCTTCTCATCATAGGTAGCTCATCTTCTATGATTCAAGATGTTCAGCGCGCATTGATGGAGAAGTTTGAGATGATAGACCTTGGTCTATTACACTTCTTTCTGGGTCTGCAGATTGTTTAGTCACCTACTGGGATCTTTGTTTACCAGCAGAAGTATGCTCTTGACATGCTTCAGCACTTTGATATCCTTGATTGCAAGCCTACTCCCACACCTTTTCAGTCGGGTGTTACTTTGTCTACCTCTTACACTTCACCTTCAGTGGATGCTACTTTGTATCAGCAGTTGGTTGGCAGTTTGTTATACCTGACACACACTCATCTTGATTTCTCCTTTGCAGTTGGTCTAGTCTCTCAGTTCTCACATGAGCCTCATGAGAGTCATTGGCAAGCTGCCAAGCGTATTTTGAGATACATTTAGGGCACACTTATGTATGGAATTCACTACACATCAGGGGCTCCTCACATTGTTGGCTACACTGACTCAGATTGGGCTGGTGATGTTGATGATCGGAAGTCTACTTCTGGCTTTGTCTTTTGCCTTGGCTCTGGTCCTATCACATGGTCGTGCAAGAAGCAAAATGTTTGAGCACTTTCATCTACAGAGGCTGAGTATAGAGTGGTAGTGCATGCTAGTCAAGAGATTTTATGGCTTCGACAGTTGATGACTAAGTTTGGATTTCCTCCTGATCGTCCCACTATTCTGTGGTGTGATAATTAGAGTGCTATTCACATTTCTTGCAACCCGGTGGAGCATTAGTGCACTAAACACATTGAGATTCATATGCATTTCATCCATCAGCAAATTCAAGATGGTGTTCTCACTTTGGAGTACATTCCCACTGACGCGCAGGTTGCTAACACCTTCACCAAACACTTTGTATTTCCGTGCGATCTTCAGTTGCATTCTATGCTTGGGGTGATGGAAGTTGTCCTTGGGGGGTCTTGTTGAGGCCTTCCTTCCTACATGTTTTTTTTTAGCATGTTTTTGTATCTCTTTTTGGGGTAGATTTTTTCCCACTGGGTTTTCTCTATTTCCCTGGTTTACAGAGATTTCTTTGTAGTTGGGAACCTGATCAGGCCTTGTTGTCAGGACCCATTTCTTTTTCTTTCATAGCTGTGCTAGGTTAGTTTCCTCCTGAGCTTCGCTTAAGGGGGGGTGTTAGAGTAATAGTGCATTTGTCTTTATAATTAAATCACTTCATTTTAATTATTAAAGCTAACTATTATTCTATTCACTTAAGCTTGTCATTTGTAGGTGCATAATAATTAATACATTTTATTAATTATTAAATGCAAAAACCTAGCTTTCTTCTGTTTTAGGGTTTCTCACCTTATATGCCACTTTTGTAATTATTGTATTTACTTTTTTGGAAAATAATAATTCTCTCTCACTCCGCTGAGATTTTCCAAACCCTTGCCTCTTTCTCATAGGTTTCTATTCAGCTTCAGGTATTTTGCATGCAGGTGTTCTTGGCGAGCTGTGAAGTTGGATTTCTCAACTTCTACAGACACATTTCTGATTTATTACTTGTCTCTACACCGCAGAATGGAAAATTGACTCATCATTTCAATCTAGCGACAACCCGATAGTGTTTTATGTCCAACCGCATATGGTTAGTCTCGATGTCTGAGCATCTTTCTCTTAATTGCCATCCTTCCTAGAGACCATGAGACTAAATCCTTGCACTATTCATATAACTGTGAATTAATTTAGCGATTATGCGACAACCAAAAATACCAAGTCTCATGATGAACCTTTGACTTCTGATCTTTTCTTGTGACATCACGACCCATCTGTGGGTCCCTTCATATACTGCTGACTTGTTACTCATTCTACCATTACGTGATATGAAGAAATCAGGAAGTCGTATAAATCTAAAATAATATTTTAATACTGTGAGAGACTACACAACATAAGCTAATCACCAAGGCTAGAAGAAAAAAGGAACATGCCATTTGGGTTACGCGACTAGGTGATCAAATTTGTAACACATGACTTAAGTGAATCCAAAAAGTAACACCAAAATAGAAGTGAGATGAACACCCTAGGGTTTCTTTTCATTCGTGCACAGCAAACAAGACCTAGGGTTTTGAGGTTTTGCAACTTTATATGGGTTATGACCTAAAAACCTAAAGATTTCAATAGGGAGATGACAAATAAACTGAGAGATTTCTGTCTTTAACACAAAACCAGAGCGAAGACCTACGAAACTTTGGGGAAACAAGCCAAAAAATGGGAATACAACCAATAGTGGCTCTAATGAGGATTGACTAAACATATTTTATGGCAAAGAACCATAGAATCTCTGGTTGTAAACCACTTCAAAAAATAGGGAGAAACCTAATGCAGAAAGGGAAATATTTATAGAACTTTTAAAATAGGGAAAGATATCTACAATATAGTACACATTCACTTGTGCATTGCCTTGATCTTCACTTA
Organism: Thuja plicata; assembly: GCA_018584345.1. Taxonomy (NCBI): domain Eukaryota; kingdom Viridiplantae; phylum Streptophyta; class Pinopsida; order Cupressales; family Cupressaceae; genus Thuja; species Thuja plicata. The sequence continues at coordinate 903,932 of MU226514.1, forward strand.
AATAAATGTTTCAAAAATCACCAATGCATAGGCAACTCAAAAATTTCTCCTTCCATATTCTTTAACAAATATGAGTCTTTGCCAAAAAAAATTGAAATAATGGAAGGTCCCAACCATAAAGATTCAAGTTTTTTGTGCTTACCTTTGTCCTCTGCCCTTGCATTCCATTGGAGAACTAAGTCACTAGCCTGAAACTTTCTATCAGTAGCCCTTTTGTCAAACAGATACTTCATTTCCTATTGTAACTTTATGTTCTCTCTGACTATCTCTTCTTGTTTCATCTAATTCTATCAACTGTATCATCCTGTCTTGCATCTTGTCAGAGACATCTAAATTTTCTTCTTGTATGAATTGGCAAATAGGTAATAGATTGTTAATTGGAAATCTTGCTTGTAAACCATATACTAACTCAAAAGGAGACTTACTAGTTTCCTTCTTGAGTGTTATCCTATCATCCCAAAGAGCTAGTTTCAATTTTGTGTGTCATGTTCTCTTATTTTATTCAAGAGTCCTCTTCAGTATCTTCAATATGCTTTTATTGCTAGACTTAGCTTGTCCATTATCCTGTGGGTGATATGGGGATGAGTATGATATTATAATCCCATACCTTTCACAGAAACTTTTCATTTCTTATGATTTGAAACTCATAGCATTATCCATTACTAATTTACTAGGCACACCAAACCTGGTTAAAATATTATCCATGAGAAACTCAGTAACCACCTTGATTTTTTCTCTCCTTGTAGGGATAGCTTCAATCTATTTAGTAAAGTAATCAGTGGCAACCAATATCCAACTATGCCCTGCACTAGACTTCTCCTGAAATTCACCAATAAAGTCAATCCCCCACATAGAAAAAGGAGCCTCAATGCTCACTAGATTCAGGAACAGAGCACCTGCAAATTTCAATTTATTGGAAAACCTCTGACATGGTTCACATTTCCTGACATGTGTATAAGTATCTTTGAACAAATTAGGCCAATAATACCCTGATCTCAAAATCTTATGGGCGGTGGTTTTAGCAAAAAAGTGACCTCCACATTCTCCTTCATGCATCTCAGTCAGAACTTTCTCATCTTGGTATTTGTCAAGGAACAACAATAGTACACCATTCTTTTCTTTCCAAAACAAATCACCTTAGATCAGAATATACCTTTGAGTTTGCAATTTTAGACTCCTCTTCTGATTTTCAGACAAATGATCAGGACACAACATTTTTGAGAAAGAAGACAATATCTGTATAATATGGTTGCCTTTCTATACTAGTAATGGCTTGGTCATGTATTTCTATCTGATTCAACTGTACTAAATCCAGGTTCTCTTCTGTCATAAGCTTTTCCAAGCCTTGTCCTCTTATTAATTTGGTGATATTGATTTCAAGATTGAATTCTTGAATTCTTGTAATCCATTTGCACCTCTTACCAGTTACCTCTGACTATGTAAGGATATCTTTTACTACTGAATGAGGAACATAGGCCTGCACCTTAGCACAAACCAAGTAGGGCCTAGAATATTTTACAACCTTTACCAATGCGTAAGCTTGCTTTTCCATTATTTCATAGTTAAGCTCTGTAGCCTACAAGGATCTACTATAAAAGGCTATGGGATGTTCAAATCCTTGTTCATCCTTTTGAAGCAATATGGTAGCAATTGTATGAAATGATGCAAATGAAAACAAAGAGAAAGGCTTAGTATAATCTGGAGATTTCAAAACTAGAGCCTCTTGCACTGCCTTTTTTATTCTTTCAAATGCTTGTTGAGCTTCTTCATTCCAAACAAACTTAGCATCTTTCTTTAGCAATTTTACAATGGGTTTAACAATTTCTACAAAATTGACTATAAATCTTCTGACAAAATTTATCTTTCCTAAAAAGGATTGCACACCTTTAAAATTCTTCGGAGCAATCACTCTTTGAATTTCTTCCACTCTCTCAGGGTCTATTCTTACCCCTTCCCTGGACACTATATGTCCAAGCAACTTCCCCTCTTTTACTGCAAAATGGCACTTCTTGGGATTTAGTGAAACACCATATTCCAATGTTTTGTTAAAAATCTTACCCAAGTAATCATAATGATCTATACCCTTTTTGGAATAAGCAGTCAAGTCATCTTGGTAAATAACCATGAATAGATCTATGAATTCCTTGAAAGCAACATCCATAGCTCTCTGAAAATTTGCCCCTGCATTTATTAATCCAAAAGGCATTCTGATGTATACATAGGTTCCCCATGGAATAGTAAATGCAGTTTTATATTGCTCTATCTCTTTAACTAAAACTTGGTTGTAACTTGAAAAGCCATCCATCATTGACAACAATTCACAACCAGTCACCTTATGCAACATTGCTTCCATATTTGGTAGTGAATAGTTATCTTTTAATGAAGCAATATTGAGGTTTCTGAAATCAACACATAATCTGATGT